>CM075808.1:600000-853888 GCA_037975025.1 Excoecaria agallocha | reverse complement strand
AAGAATTTTCCAAACATAAGCATAATTACATACTTTATGCTACTAGTATTCTTATTTCATTAAGTATTTTCTTTTATTTCAGTTATGACTAATCTCGTTATTAAGTTCGAATTCTGATAACCATTGGTCCTTGTTTCTAAACTATTAACTTTACTTTGCAGTATATTCTTTAGGTGACTCAATATCGGATTTACTCTTTTACTTTTACTTTTATCACTACCTTCGTTCTATCCTTTAGTCACAGCGATTTAACTATCATTCCAGTTAACAATATGCATTGGTACTCGTGTCTTTACTAGTACCAAAATAAATTATTAAATTCTTGTTTTAATGTTCAATTATTCAGTTTGAACTCTAATTGTACTTCTTGCTATTTATTCTTTTATTTTTGTTTCGACTCTTTACCAATAAATACATTACTAATTAATAGCTTTTGAGCTTTATTGCAAAGTGATATAAGTATTTCGGGACACTTTGCAGTATTTTCTTTCCTTCACTCATATATATATTACTTTCGTTTAAATATTAGTTACGACATAAGTCGTTTACCTTTTTTTTTTTCATTATCGGTCAATCATATGTCTTTCTATTGTTTTACCTTTTAAATAACCTTTCTTTTCTTTCTCCTTACTAATTTTACAGAAATCTTTACAGATTTATCTCAATTATTTTTTTTTTCATTTTCTTTCAACGAATCGTTTTTCGTTATAACTTTTCATATATTCAATTCAATTAAACAGTACTTATTTATTCATTTCAATGTGCCCCTAATGCAATATAACAGGTTGCTCACAAAGGATACTCGGGACTGGACCCGAAGGTCCCACTAAACAGATAGAGAAATGATCTTGAAAGATCAAGTCTCACAGAGCAGAAACATATACACTTTCACTTTTACTTTCACTGAAGCTATGGAGATCAAAGATCCCGCCCATAGCTAAGCAAGTCGTCATGACTTGCACCGCGGTACAGAGGTGTCCATATGGCTAGCCAATTATATCCAAAATAAGAATCTAATACCTGTCTATCGCTAAGGGCAAACACACTCAATCACATTTGCAATTACTTTAAACATTTAAAAATTCTTAATTTCTTTCTTTTATTTGTTTCTATACTTTATTCTGATCAATTGCACTCTTTTGTGCCTTTGACTATTCAATAGCTTTTTATCCTTTTATTCACTTTCTCTTTTTCAGTCACTTTTGTGAATTATTCTTCGATAATTTACTCAGATACTTAAATCTTTTAATCTTTTATACAGATTATAAATTATGAATTATAGCATTATAATTCACAATTTCCTTTTTATTCTTTTTATATAATTATTTGCGAATTATTCTCTAATTATTCAATAGTTGAATTCCTTTTCTTTTATTGTTCAGACTTTTTAATCATTCGGTATGCCAACTTTATTTCGTCGGCGAAACATTTTTATAATCATTAATTCTTTTAATACTTTTTTGTCGACTAATTTATTTTGATAAATTAGTCACGTCTTTATTTTTCTACTTTTAGGCATTTGGGAACTTTAAGTATATCAACTATTATCTTATGCCTCGAACAAGCATAATTTGACTTTTTCTATCGATCTATTCATTTCAAATGCATAATTACGATTTTGCCATTATAATTCTTTATTTTCATTTTTATTATATAATTTCCTCCATTATTCATCTTTTATTCTTTAATTTTACCATTTTCGGGTAAAATTATATTTTAGTCCTTAAACCACATAAGTTCTATCTTTAGAAACCGTTATGCCTCCGAAATTACTATTTTACCCTTACTAAGTATTTCTTACTTATTTTTACACGTTAATCACTTACTTTGGCAAAATTATCATTTTGCCCCTAAAACTTTTATTTTCCTTCATTTAAATCCTTTTTCTATTCAAAACTCATTTTATCTTTCTTTTATTTACGTATTAATTTATTTTCATCATTTCCGATTATTTATGAATTATTTACCAATAATTCATTATTCTTATTATTTTCATGACCCAATAATTAATTCGAAAAAAATCCGTCGGTTGACTTTTTATTTCTAGTCATTGACATTAATTAAATTTCACATTAATTCCTCATTTTTGTCATTTTTATACAATTATACATTAAAACTTCAATTGTTTTCATTGTACATATTCATATAAAAATTCCAATAAAATCTCAATAAATTCAATAAATTCCAACAAAATTTATTTATGCATTATTTATTGGTTATTGTGATTTTTCATCAAATTAATCATTTAATTCACAATAAATCACAATTTTCATTCAATACATACACTATATAAAATCTTAAAAATTCCCAAATAAATTTCAAATATTCTCTAAAAATTAATAGACATCAATTATCAAGTCTATTATTATTTTAAGCTAACATACATTAATTTCATGCCTTTTTCTCAACATTTTCTTTACTTAGGGAATTCGGCCACCAACCTTTTCCACCTTAAAAATTTTATTTCTTTCATTAAAACCTTTAATTCATTTCCTCTCATGTTTCATTTCATTTTCCCTAACATAATTCCACTAATTAACAATTTTACATATTTTCCTCTTAATTACATAATTAAGAAAAATTCATATTAAATGGGAAATTAAGGGATTTGGTAGTCACTTACCTTTTTCCATGCTTTAGCTTCCTTAAGCTTCACATTTCTTCACTTGACATCAAGAAAAACTCCATCCCTTCACAAATATTTCTTTGGCCGAAATTTCAAGCCTTCCTAACATCAAATTTTTGTCCTCAAATGAAAAATCTAATCTCATAATTAGCTTAAACACCTCAAAAACTATAAGAACACACCAAAAACTCAATTAAAACTACTTGGATTTTCAAGTTCCATCTTACCTCTTTTTCTCTCTTCACTTGATTTCTTGCCTTCCCTTGCTCAAATCTCTTGCTTAAGATCACTAGGGTGATCTAGAGAGCTGGAACTTCATTTCTTATGTTGAGGTTTAAGAGAGATTTGGGGTAGAAGAAGAAGAAATCAAAGAGAGAAAGGGAGAGAGGGTGGTTCGGCCACCAAAGAGGATGAAAATGCTGGAGTTTTCTGGAGTAATTCTGCAGATATTTGGCTCTATTTATACCCTCTTTATGGGCCAAAAATGGAGCCAAATTAATGGGCTTAACCCATTTTATTCTTAAGGCCCATTTAGGCCTTTCTAAAGCCCAATTAAATTTCTCTCTCTTCCTCACTTCAAATTATTTCAATTTTAATTTCATAATTCTTAAAACATCAAAAATAGGTAGGACGTAAATTTTCGGCTCAATCGGAGTCCGTTATCGGTCCGATTCAAACTTATCGGTCAGATTCAACAACTGCCGGTGTCACCGAAAATTCTATTCTCATAACCAAAATATTCTACATAAAAATTCATGTAGGCACGCAAAATCTGGAAATATTCGGAGATCGTTTACTATTTTTAATTATTTAAGTAAAATCAAGTCCCCTTCTCTACCGGAAAAATTGACTCGCTATTTTTTTCGTATTTTTGACTTTCGAAGGCCTATTTGACCTCGAATTCACTTCAAATTTCAACCACGGACTCACCATGACTATTCCTTTCAAATAGTCCAATAAAATATTTTCGACTTCCGAGTGTTCTTTCGGGCCCGGAAAATACTATTCACTGCCGGAAAGTACTATTCACGACTGACCCGGTGTTGAGGCCATTACATTTACCATTTTCACTTATTTTATAAATTATTTCACAATAATCATCTAGGGAGGTAGAACTCCACCTAAGATGCTTGGATTTGGATGAGAAAGAGAGAGAAAGCTTGAAGAATTCGAGAGAAAAAGAACTATAAGGGTTCGGCCATGAAGGAAGAAGATGAAGGATGAAGGAGATAGGGATAAAACACAAAATATCATCTCCTTTTCCCCTTACATGGGCCTAAGTGGGTTGGGCTTTGATCCAACCAAAGGTCCACTCACTTAAGGCCCAATTTTCCCTTTTTAGGCTCATATGCCATTCTCCTTAATTTTCTCACTTCCCACATCCAAATTACTTCGAATTTAATTCCATCATTCTTATCATATTTGATATAGGTTGTTTACAAAATTTCAACCCAATCGGAGTTAGTTACTGATTCGATTTAATCAGATCGGACCAATTCAAAAATAACTAGTGTCATCAAAAAATTAACTTTTTATAGCTAAAAGATTCTACACATCATTTAAGGTACATTTATAATTTTTGATAATTTTTAGAGCTCATTTGATATTTTTAAAGGCTCGATCAAACCTAAATCAACCTAGTTACTATTTAAACTGAACCGCTTCATTTTTCAGGTTTTTGACTTTTGGAGGCCTATTTGACCTTAATTTCACTCCAAATTTCAATCCCGAGCTAACCGTGATCAATATTTTTCGATGGTCAAATAAAATATTTCTCATATTTGGGTGTACTTTTCAAATCGGAAGCACTATTCACTATTGAAAAATACTGTTCATGACTAACCCGATATTCAGGCTATTACTCTATATAGGCTCTGCCATGTGTCACCTCAAAAACTATAAAAACAGAATTTCTATTTGGTTCAGGGAGGAGTTTTTAAGTTGTAGAATATAGTTTTTAACTTTTTCTGCATTTTTTCTTTAGATTTTTAGGGTTTTTGAGCTTTGTTCTTATTGTAAAAACCTCAATTTTATTACGGTTTCGTAGTTTCAAGATTAAAAACATCATTTTTAGCTTAGTCTACTATAGTTATAGCTTTTGTTTCAATGAGGACTTGCTTGGATTAGAGGGAAGAAGTTGCTCTAGATTTTAGATCCATCTTTAACAAATGGGTTTAAGAGTTATCTTTTTCTTTATCTGTGCATTTAATACCATGTATAGTGAGTAGTCTTTTAGTTGTTTGGGGATCTTTGAATCCCCATACCCATGTAAGATTATGAAGTTTATTTTATTAAATATACACTACAAGAAAATTAGCAAATAGCAACAGAAATTAGCAACCAAATTTGTTGAATTTCCGTTGCTAATAAAAATTAGCAACGGAACATTCGATTGCAAATTTGACGGTTGGTATTTTTTGCAACGAAAATTATTTTCCGTTGCTAAATTTAGTAATATATTTTAATTTTCGTTGCTATTTTTACCAACAGAATTTGAATTTTCGTTGCTATATTTACCAACCAAAATCAATTTCCGTTGCTATATTTAGCAACCGAATTAGAATTTCCGTTGCTATTTATAGCAACCGAATTAAAGTTTTCGTTGCTAAATTTCGTCAGTATTATTAAAAAAATTGCGACGAAATTATCGTCGCTATTCTGTCACTAAATTATTGTTGATTTTTTACACAAAATTTATGCAAAAACCTATATCCGCCAATTAAAATAAAAGTGCACCTACAATCCAGTCAACACGAACCCCAAAAAGCATATAAGAACTTACATAGCTTTCAAAAAATATATTTAAATGCCACATTACACCATGCAATTTATTTATCCTTATTTATTATAATACTAAAGCACACATTGAAGGAATTGTAAAAAATAAAAATGCAATTAATCTGATTGTCTCAATCTAGAAATCTTTTATTATTCTCCACATGTAATATACAATGGCAATTATCTTCTGGATTTTTTTCAGAACCTTCTACATTCTTACAGAAGGAAACAAATTCATAACTCGAGCAACAATGAATTGATCCCTCAATTTTAGGAGTAATTAAAGATTTTGAAAAAACAAATAAATAGCCATTTAAACTTGATCCATAGTATAATTAAGCAACTTAAACCCAATTGGGATAAAAATAAATAAAGAATAAAATGTATTGATTATGTCTGTGCGATGACCATAAGAAAGCAGGATGTGGATGGAGAAGCCAACAAGAAAGGGAACTGAGAAGTTAAGAACAAAAGTGACACCGCAATAGCCTTAATCATCATTGCCATCATCCTTCAGTCTGTTAACAATGGATATCCATTAGCAAAAACATAAATCATATCAATTTTGATCAATAACAAGATCAATTAGCAACAAATTGAACTCAAAACATGTATAGATAAACTAACCAAAGGATAAAGATGTAGAGAAATTGATTTTGAAAGAATCAATGTTTTAGATTATTACTGGAAAATAGAGTACTTTTGGACTCCATTTGGACTTGTCTATATTCGTTCACAAGAATTTCCAAAGCCATTGAAGAAGCTACTGACTACTTTTTACCCAACATTTATTAATTAATGTATCAAATTTTACATTTTAATTTTATTTTCAGCAATGGAACTGATAAATTTTTGAGGTTTTAATTTCATAACCTACCATTAATTACAAATTAAATTAGATTGACTTAATATTCATATTTTAAATTACTTATATATCTATGCAACAAATATCTTTTAAATAAACATAACAAGTAATATGTTAATATGAAATAGTCTCTACGAAATGTATCATTTGATAGGTTAAAAAAAGTCAGTCTACCTTGTTCAAAGTGCGGACAGCTGCAAATCTTAGAACAGGTTTTGAAGAACTAAAGAAAAGCTGGAGGATAGTAATTGCTGGAGTTAATTTTTGGCTTGTCACACCATTTAGCTCCATAATAGCTCTTGAGCGTCTAAAATCACAATCTCTACCTTATGGTGCAGACAACCCTCAAGAAAATAATAGAAAGGACGGTCCCCTGTTTGTGTGTTAGTAGCTAACTCACGAATAACCTACACATAATAATTTTATAATAAGAGTGGCAAAATAAGATTGACAGGTACCAAAAATTTTCATATTCAAGCAGAATACCCAAGTATAGCGGATCAAGAGGCATTGGGCTAATGGGGAGCGAATAGTTCCCCTGGTCAAACTGGTAACCAACTTGCTGACAGCTAGTCGGTTAAGCTTTCAGAATGCTTATATTTTAGGCTTGAAGTTAAATATGCAGAAAAGAAAATTAAAAATCTCACATTTGGTACTTGGTATTGATAGCACAAATTAAAAATTCATCACACCTGATGGAGCAGAGCCAGGGCATGAAACTGTACAAGAGCAGCTCTTGACTGCACAACCTCCTGAACCTCATTACTCCACCTTTTGACTACCAAGGTTGCACTAGCAACGACTGGATTCTTGTCAACAATAGCTTGCTTCAAATATCGTTCAATCTAGGTCGGTGAGATTTTTGCACACCCCTATATTTTACGATTACACATATTACTTATACTCTCTCAATTAACAAGTATACTCTCTCAATGGACTGTAATCTTTTTTAGTCTATTGAGGTTTTGAAATTTTTATTTGTTGGAATTATCTTATTATTAAGCTTTGTACTGTTTATATTTTGAAAATTTTACATTTTAATTTTGATTTTGTTTATTTAGTAAACCATTCTTAACTTCCAATGCTAACCCCTAACTTCTAAAATACAAAAGGTCGGTGTGAAAGGTTAATCATGATTAGTGTATGTATTAATCTAAATTGGCAATGACGTAATTGCAAGTTGCATATATATATATATATATATATATATATAAACAAATAAACATTTTTAAAGACAATATTAAAAGCTTGGTTGTTTTTAGCAAAATATACTTTTCTGTTATTCAACCTATTTAAATTCTAGCTATTTTGCTAATCAATTATGTTCGAATTCTATATTCTAGCTCTACTGCACAGCCTCCTGAACCTCATTACTCCACCTTTTGACTACCAAGCTTGCACTAGCAACGACTGGATTCTTGTCAACAATAGCTTGCTTCAAATATCGATCAATTTGGGTCGGTGAGATTTTTGCACACCCCTATGTTGTACGATTACACATATTACTTATACTCTCTCAATCAACAAGTATACTCTCTTAATGGACTGTAATCTTTTTAAGTCTATTGAGGTTTTGAAATTTTTATTTGTTGGAATTATCTTATTATTGAGCTTTGTATTGTTTATATTATGAAAATTTTACATTTTAATTTTGATTTTGTTTATTTAGTAAACCATTCTTAACTTCCAATGCTAATCCCCAACTTCTAAAATACAAAAGGTCGGTGTGAAAGGTTAATCATGATTAGTGTATGTATTAATCTAAATTGGCAATGACGTAATTGCAAGTTGCATATATATATATATATATATATATATATATATATATATATATATACATGTAAACAAATAAACATTTTTAAAGACAATATTAAAAGCTTGGTTGTTTTAGCAAAATATACTTTTCTGTTATTCAACCTATTTAAATTCTAGCTATTTTGCTAATCAATTATGTTCGAATTCTATATTTTCCTATCCAAAAAATGTAATTACAAGGCAGGCTTCAGTTCTTCCACCAACCAAATTAGCTTTAAGCTTAGTGCTCCAAGATGATGTGTTTTTTAAGAGTGGACACACCACTTCCTAAAAGAAGATTGACTCAACTGCTTACCTATATATGCTATGCACCTAGCTATTAAGTTAATAATTTAATGGTTTTCATTGGTTCGGTCACCTATATCTAAGGTTGAGTGATGATCTAATGATAAAGAAATTCACTTAAATATGTAGCTATATGTAGCTATATGTTTGTATCTATATATATCTTGTATATGATAAAGAAATTCACTCAAAGATCTAATCAAGATCTGAAAGTTTTAATCTACAGATATAAAGAAAAATAAATTCAGTCATTGTTAAAAGATCAAATAATAACAGTTAAAATTTAAGCTTCTATCAATCCATTTTGCTGCAAATTTTAGCTTCATACTGGTCATGTCTTTGTGTTTTTTCCTTGCATTAAAGACAAATTATCTCACTATGACTAACACATCCAGGAGCAGAAAAAATAGAATCATAGATTCTGCCAACAAACAAAACTGTTACAATAAACAATCCTCAAGTACAAAATAAGGACTTCATATAAGCTCATATCAATGGAACTTACACATGTATGAGAGTCATGCTTGAGCTGAAAAGCCGAGCTGGGATAGTGCCTGAGAGCTGATTCTTTCCAAAATGACTGTAGATAGTTTTTTTATCACATATTAATATATCGAAATTGATTCATAAAAAAATAAAAAAAGAAAAAAAAACAAGTACTTTAATGATCAACTGATGAAACATATCTACAAAATCAACTAAGGAAACATATCTACAAAATCAGAAGATAGGATGGAATCAACTATTATGTCAGAATAATCAAGCTAATATTTATAGAGGATATCATTATGGAGAGAATTATCACATTTCAAGAGGCATTTATCTATTATAAATGAAAATTAGTTATATGGAGTATTCACAAAGCAAACATGAAAACACTTCAGAAATAAAAATTGAAGTACCAAAATATTGGTAAAGCCATTCCTAAAATTGTTCAAAGCAGCCTCTCTTTCACTGTAACTGCGTCCACCATGAAGAACAACAGCTCATAAACCCTGTGCCACCATAGTTTCAGCAACTTCATCACACCTTGCCTATTTACACCCCTATTCATTTTAAGTATTAAGACTTTAGAAAAGAAACTTGAAAATCAAAGCATAAAGTAGTTTATTTTATCATATAAAAACATAATAAAATAGAAACATAATATTTTTATAAATTTTTCTAGGTGCCATCGTACTACCTGAGCCTTCAAAGAAAAGAATGCAAGGAAAAATCAGCTGCATTGTGAAAATTTCACATGGACTCACATAACCAACTTCAATTGAAAAATTCGAATTACACTTAGTTGGAAAATTCAAAAAAATTCAAATTACCAGCATCAACCAACTTCAATTCATACTTTCATTGGTTTCAGGAGGCATCCTAAATATTTATAAATATATAAAAATATAATATGAAGTATTTAAAAAAAATCATTATCTGAATTGGCTTTTGAGGTTTCTTCTGTGGCTTACGTCCAGCAGAGTCTGAAATAGACCATGGTTTGACAATATTTATGTTCGGACTTTCCCTGGTCCTGGGTAAACAAATGTTCTTCTAAAGAATATCTTTCTTGGCTGATACTAAAATCATGGAAGCTTGAGCATTCGCATTTAAAGACCTAGGTTTCAGTTTCCTAGTACTCATTGTAGAAGAACTGTGAACCTCATCATCAGATGATCTAGTTCCCTCTTCAGGAATTTGTGAACAGGTTTTAGAAACCTGAACCTGCTCTTGATTGTCTGCAATATTATAGCTCTCCAATAATTCCTTTACAGATTCTCCAAATTCACCGAGTTCATGACGATGCACATATGATTTAAGCTCATCCTTCATGCGCTGCAATTGCTGAATTTGATCACATGCTCAAATTCAATAGAAAAGTTAATTAAACATTATCAAATCATTAACATCAGAATAAAGATAGGAAACTAAAAGTCTACAAAAGAAGAGTACAGAATGGTTATACCTCACATCCAGCCTCCAAAGCTAGCTTGAAAAACCCAATCGAAATTGAGTGCTTAGAAGCAGATTCAGAAAGCTTGATTTGTTAATATGAACAGAAGCAAGCGTATTGAACTTCTTACGGCTTGATGTTCTGGAAATATCAGAAAGGGGTGTCTAACGTCTTGCTTGACCATTAGTAGATCTCTTAGTTCTAGCCTCAGAAATGGGTGTAATGTACCTAGTTGGTTTTGCAGCTCCAGCTCCAGTGATTGTTGACTTAGCAGGAATGGAGAACCTTCTTGGCGGCTTTGCAGATTTCTCCTTGCTAGACAAATCAAGGACACCTACACTTTTACTTACACTTGAGGCAGACCTTCCCCTGCACATGAACATGGAAATAGAAGAGTAACATTAGACTACCAAGTCAAAGGAAAAGCAAAGTCACCACTAGTAATTCATTCAAAACTTTACAACTTATTTGGATACTATAAATGGCATAAATGAACCAAATTGGTGGGAAATGATTTTGGCCATTGAAGGGAAATTAAGAATTCTGATTTCTCTTCTCTATTAAGTAAGCAAACAAGAACGCATTTATGAAAACAAACTACTCCCCCTTCATAGGCAGACATAGGCTTAATTTATTGCCAAAGAATCAAAGATTTTGACTCAAATACATGAAACGCAGAAACTAGAAGCCGTGAACATAAAGGATGGCCCATTTTTTATGTCCATACTCTGTTTCAAATATCAATTCAAAAATCAAATAGTAGGATACACTAAATCGATTATATCTGGCTTGTTGAATTGTGGGCAAATGCAACTACACCACTAAATCAGAACCAATTTCTCAATTCTATTCCTCTCCAGTTGCTTAATCTAACAGCACAATCTCATGATTTCATAGTTTAGATATAACTTTCACTGAAAATACAAAAGAAAAACTGAAAGAATTTACCTCTTGGAAGCAGAAGAATTATGCAAATCGACCACTGGCGTCTTATCCTCTTTGGCCTTCATCGCCGATCTCAGCGGATACCTCAGCTTCGATTTCCCTAAATTCCCATAAAATCACAATTCATTAAATCAAAAATCCCAAAGCAAGAAGCGCACGTAAGAGAGAATAAGCATACCGATAACAACGAAAGGCTGTTGCTCTTTAACTGTCTCTTCCATTACCAAAAATCAACCAAATCAAGAAAGACAAATAAACACAAACGAGAATTATATGAATGAAAAAAATGTCTTTTGTGCTTTTTCAAGAGAACTCAGATTTCAAGTCCTCAAAATTTCTGTGCATCATTCAAGCATTTTAACAAATAAGATGTGTGCATTCTAGCTAGCTCTACTGATTCAAAAATTGTAATTCACACAATATCAAGCCACACCACAAGCCAGGATTATTGAACAAATTAAATCAGTAAATTCACATAAAGCACTTTCATTAAGATTTACCTACATAATAATGAAATTTTCTAACTAATTAGCATTGCATAGAAATATATTTGTTGTATAATCTAGCAAATCCATTGGCAGCAGTAGAATTCCATATGCTCAGTCATTCACAAACAGACCCTAATGCAACTTGTTAGATTAATAACTACTATGGAAATGCAAATTACACTCTAGGCTGAATTTTACCTCAAGTTTTGTTGATACAAAAGAATGCATATCTTCCTTCATGCCTTTCAGCTGCTGCTCCTGTTGAGTTATAGATGTTGCTACAGTCTTATGCAATATCTCAAGTTGCTGGGTCAGCTTAGATTGAAATTTTTGAATAAGTATTCTATTTCCATCTTCAATTTTATCTTTCCTCTCTGTCAACAAATCATTATCAGTGATCAGTAGTTCTTTAAAAGATCATACCCAAAAGCAAAGTAAGTTTCTGAAAAGTACAAACCAATTTTGGCAAATAAATTGGATATATCTGATGTAGCATTTTCTCAGGTTTTTTTTTTTTTTTTTTAAATTTCTTTTACATAAATTTAAAACACCAACATAATATAATAGAAGTACTAAGAAGCAAGCAACCTAAACTTGCATAAATAAAGTCCTAGACTCAGGCAGTGGCAATGGTTATGAGATGTTCCCAATAACAGCTATGGCATATATATTGACAGAAATAAAATAGAAAAATCTATCACAATCACAAAGTGTTGAGTCCCTGCAAAATTTAGTTCACCAGCAAGAGCAAAACAACAAGAGCAATAGAGAGGAATGATATATCCAGGAAAAAATGAATTGTATTGATAAAAAGGAACAGAGTCACAATAACAGGAGAGGATTTCGAGAGCCTCTCTTCCCTCCCAGTTTCACACTCAAATCATGCCTATCTTCCCACGCAATAAGCACCCTTATTTGTAGCTAACAAACCCCATTCCCCAAAGCATAACTAACTCCCTAACTACCTGCCATATTCCCCAATTGCCCCTTACGCCTAATATAAGTTTTGTAAATAGGGGGCCTAACACAAAGCCATAGTAAAAATCAACCATGAGAGGAATACAAAGTAAAGAGATCTAGGAATAGTTAAGCTCTGATGATCAGACAAAGGTACCAATTTAAAAAAGTTTAAGATTTTGATTTTTTTTCTTTAAAAAAATGTTGCAAACTAGCAAGCCATCAGCAACCCTAGACTGGAAATGTCTATCAAAATGGATACTACACACTGGATTGCTATCAAAATCCTCATCATTTATCTTTTTGCATAGGTAGTTTCTGCAAACTCCACTTTAAAATTACAGTTAGATCATGTATCTTCTTGTTTAATGCACAAGTAAATATGCAGCTCATGTACCTGAGGTAAAAATAGATGGTAACAATAGCAAACTTGTGGTGGGATTATAAAAAAATTAATTAATACAAATAAATTCCAAGCAATACATGATTTCCAAATGAAAAACTAACAGTATGAACTGTGAAATTACAAAAGAGGGTAATGCACCTCACAACAAAGAGATAAGCGCTGAAAATAAAGTAAGCTTATAATTAAAATGCAAGAACACCAATGGAATTTAATAATACAGCAAATTACAAACCTTGAATACATAAAATAAGCCAAATAGGGAAATTAAAACAGGAACAATTAAGCCCAAAAACAAATAAAAAATAATTATATCAATCTCTCAGTAACCAATGATAACAAAATCACGAGGCAAGAAGAACAATAATGAAGAATATAATAATTCATGGAATATCATTCCTCACCGATTTAGAGAAAAGTATTAATCTTTAATATCCAAGGAGATAATGGCAAAGAAATTACTTAACCTAGCACCAAATCTGAACAGCAAGCTTGCAAATTTTATGAATTATTATTATTTTCTTTTCTTAAATATAATTTTAAATTATTTGTTAGCTATTTTGTGAATTGACTTAATTAATTTTTTTTCTTTTCTTGAACTAGCTATTTTGTGAATTGGATACATAAATAAATTTATAAATCAAACAAACAAATACCTATCATGCTCGGCCTTTTCTGATGGTCACGACCATGATGATAAAAAAAATGCATTAGTTTGGTCACAGTCCTATAGCTATATGTAGGAATATTATCATTGATAAAAGAATGATAGCTTGTTGGTTAATTTTTGCAGCTGCAACTCAAAATCATTGCATTAGTTAATGCAGTGTGAAGAATAATAGGGAATGAAGTTTTAGATTTCAATAGAATTGCATTCCGTTAAGGCAATTGAATATTAATTAACCCCGATTTGAAACTATAACTATAATAGGTCAGAATATTTGGTAACCTGTTAATGCAGTTTTATATATACGTACAAAATGGCACTGAACATTCATCAATTTCAGTTTCATACAACTGGGTGCATTCATAAACAAGAAAAGAAAACATTAGACATGAAACAATGAGAAATACCCACAGAATACAGCCAAGTTTGTCATCAACGGTGATGGATTCCTCTGAGAGAACACTAAGCTGTTCCAACAAATATAGATGTTTTGGATCCCTTATATCCCTCACAAAATTTGTTGTTTAATTCAAAGATCACATTTTGCTTCTAAGAAAAAGAAAATTAAAAGGAAAAGCACAAAAACACCATCAATAACCCAATTCATATAGATCGAAATTCACTGAACTGATCCAACAATAATGAAACTTAAAATGGAAAAAAGAAAATGAACCCAAGTTTAAAAACGAAAAAGTGATAACACCATCAATCACACAATATAGAGGAATACTTAATTAACCGAGCCAACTACAATTAAATTTAAAAGAAAAAAAACCCCGAGAAGTGAAGATTTATAAAGGATATCACAACTTTCGAGTCAAAGGTCACAACTTGTTGCTAAGAAAAAGAAAAAAGTGAAAGAAAAGAAGAAACACCATCAATCGCCCAATTCATATGGAGGAATACTTCAGTGAATAGCCAGGGGTTGTCCCAGATTACCTACCGAAAAACCAATTAAAGTTAGGTCCTGCAGATCCCAAACAAAAAAAAAAGCTGAATATTTTTACCATTCTCATAATAAATCAGATCCTTCAAGAGAAAACCAAAATCCAAAAGAAAAAGAAAGCAGATCTAGAAATAGACACATAACCAAAACAAACCTTGTTTATGTCCTGCCCCTTTGTCGACATTGTGGCACTGGGCGCACTTAGTCTTGAAGATCTTCTCTCCGGCCTTTGGATTGCAAGGAGGAGCTTGATCGAATGAAGCCATTTCTTTCTTCAAAAGCTTCTTCTAGGGTTTCAATAATCTAAACCAACAAACAAGAAATAAGAAGTTAGGGCTCTTACATAATATAAATATTGAGTGACCGAATGAAATTATGTGGAAGTTCGGGCATAAAAACTTTCACCAAGGGAGAAAGTCAGATCTAAGCGGCAGCTAGGGGCGAGGGAGAGGGAGATTGCTGGGGAGAAGGTGAAGGAGAAGCAAGTCAGTATTTTATACCCAGGGCAAAAAAGGTGGAAAATACTTAACGGAGTTGAGCGAGGCTAAGGGACAGAGCGAGGCAGATGGGAGAGAGCGAGGCGAAGGAAGAGACAAAATGAAGGCAGAGAAATAAGAGGCATTTTATACCTAGGGCAAATAGCAAATTACCAACCGAAATTTATTTCGGTTGCAATTTTAGCAACGAAAATTAAATTTCGTTGCAATTTTTGGACCCAAAATTTTTCTGTCTTTTTGAGATTTAAAATACCAAAGGAATGCAAATTTCTTTGCTAAAATTAAATTCCGTTGCTATTTTTAGACACAAATTTTTCCTCCTTTAGAACCAAAAATACCAACGGAACCGTTGCTAAAATTGCAACCGAAAAGATTTTTCGTTGCAATTTTAGCAGCGGAAGAGCAAATCTGTTGCTATTTTTAGATCTAAATTTTTTCCATCTTTTTTTGACCAAAAATACCAACGGAATTTAAATTCCGTTGCTAAATTTGCAACTGAATTGATTTTCCATTGCAATTTTAGCAATAGAAAACCAATTCCGTTGCTATTTTTGGATCCAAATTTTTTTCATCTCCTTTGGGACCACAAATAGCAACGAAATTTTATTTCCATTGCTCAAATTGCAACGGAAATTATATTTCGTTGCTATTTTTCATTCAAATATTTTTTTGCCATCTGTTGGCGCCTATTTTAGCAATGGTATTGGATTCCGTTGCTAAATTTTGGCGCTAAAAATTTCCTCCACTTTTAGCAACGGAAGACAACCAAATATTATTCCGTTGCTAAATTTACAAAGTTTAACCAATTTTAGCAACGGAAATTATTTTTCGTTGCTATTTGAATTTCGTTGCTAATTTAGCAACGGAATCAATTTCGTTGCTATTTTTTCGCTGCTATTTTCATATTTTCTTGTGGTGATATATTCAGCTGTTTCTTTTCACTTGTGATGATCTTGATATTGCTTTTATTCAAGTATTTATTTGTTATCTTATTCAAGTTTACAGGGTGCTTGTTTGGAGTAAATATAATGTATGCTCTATTTTTACATGTTTTGACTATAGTTTTTATGGCAATTTCAAAATGGAGGTTGTTAGATCTAAAGTTGATACATTGTAAATCCGAAAATTGATGGAAAAATGAATGAGTATTAGGTTGGTTAGCTTCAGAATGGAAAATCAATCCATATCTAGGATTTATTAGACCCGTGCTTAGGCTAACAATCGGATTAGCTCAGGAATGGAAAACTGGATAGTCAAAATAGTTGACTTCGAAACGGAAAACTTGAGTTTAGTTAAGTCATTCACATCTGAATCATATAAATATTATGTTAAAAATATATCTTGCATTGGGTATAAAGAGGATTTAATCCTTAAACATCCTTTTTAGTGATTATTTTATTCAAATTTTTATACTCTATTTTAATGCTATCATTTACTCTATATTTTCAATCTTATTGCTTTAATTTTATTCACTTAAGTTTAATAGTTGTGGTCTTAATCAACAAAAATCAATTGGGAAATTATTTACACATTTTTGTAGTCAATCAAGTTTTAAGCACACAATCCAATCCTTAGGGTTCGATAATATGCGGAGTCTTAAAAATACTCCACCAAACTAAACTCCTGTAAAACTACTATAAAAAACTAAAGAAAACTAGGGTAAAACTAAAGAAAAATTCATAACTATTGCATCTCCTACATCTAACTAGCTGTTCCCCAAGTTTTGGTGCTTTATCTTGCTTTTATAGTTGGATATTATATTGACAAAAGAAGAAGTTTTATGCTTTGTGACTTCCTAAATTGAGTTGTAAAAGAGTTCCAGTTAAAGATGAAGTCTTTTAACGTTAAAGTAAAGAAACAATTAGGAAAGTGGTGGGTGAGTGATTAAAACACTCAGGAGAGTGCTAAGTCACTCAGTTGAGTGGTTTTTGGCACTCTCCCGAGTACTTGCTTGCTGTCCCTCACAATAAAATCTTGCCTTCTTTCCCAAATTTACAAATTACCCTGTAACTTTTTCTTTCTTCAATTTACTCATTTTCTTCAATTGAATCCTGAAAAATACCAAAACTTGCAATAAAACCTAAAAATACATAAATTAACTAATTAAACATAAATTCAACTAAATTAAGACTAAATTAACTAATTTAAACATATAAAAATAACTATAAATATGGTATAATTCAAATTTATCAAATCCCACAGTCAATCAAAAATGAACACTTGTAACAAGTTTAATGTCGTCATCCATATATTACATGACCTTATATGTAGCTCATGTTGTTCATACATACACATCATATAATGTCATTCATATGTTTTCTTATCACTTCCTTTATTTGTGATATTCTAATCACACCAAAAGTACAAATATCATATCATATAATTATAATCATATCCATATATATTTAATGTAATAATATTATAAGTCTATATGTCCAAATGCAATGTTCATCCAATTTGCACTTTTTATTACAAAACATGGATTCAAGTGAAAGGGTCATTCAGATCAAATCATGTGATTGCAATGTTATTACTATTATATTTTTAATAACAATACTTTAATCACTTTTTATAGTAAGCTTGCATCTTCCTAAAAGTGTGGATAATGGGTGATACTATAAATACCCGAAAGTATATATAATATAGATACCCCTAAGATATATGTGGACCTAAATAAGGTCAATAATATGGACCCTAAAATGGTTGGTCATGTGGCAACTGCATTACACATTTATAAGCATGCCTATCCATTCACAATTTAGATATAGACGTAGGTAACTGTGATAATTTCTTTTTATTATCATTCCATTATGAACATCAATTTTATGCCCATTACAACATGTATGTAGGGTGTGCAAATGGTTGGTTTGGTTCGATTTTGGACTGAACTGAAAAAAATTAAAAATCAAATTTTGCAAAATATAATAACTAAACCAAAATCGAAATTTTTAAAACTGAAAACCAATTGGATTGAAAAAATTTCGATCTGTTCAGTTTGGTTCAATCAGTTCTTGTATAGCCAACACGTGAGAGAGGGGAAAAGATGGCACAAAAATCAAATATCATCTCTTTATCCATCATTTCCTATCCCACTAGCTACTACTCTACCTTTTCTTTTTTATTTTCCTTTTCTACTGTGCTACTTTACCTTTTCATTTCCACCTTTTTATGTTTTTATTTTTTTATTTTTTGGAGTTTGAGTAATTAATCTAGAAACTAATAGCTATCTTGAGAGGAAATAAAAAAGCCTCTGAAGAAGCATATATTGAAATGGTGAAGGAAGGAAAGCAATCATACTTAGTACAACCTGGACTGGAAAGAATATAAGAGGCTGAGCGGCCAAGGATGAATCTAGAGAATGATCTCATCACAAAGTAATTAGCCAAAGGCAGGAAAGTCAAGATTGGGTATGATATGGTAAAGGCAGTAGAGAAAGAAATGATGTAGGTATTGATAATTAATCAGGCCTTTTTTGCTTGGAAACCATAAGATATATAGACCCTAAGGTCATAACACACAAGTTGAAAAGCAGTTATATATCATCGATACCTTAATGAACAAGAAGTCATGGAGATAGACTAATTATTATCGATACCCATTATGATTTTGAACTTAGCCCACTATTAGTTCAAGGCTTAAATCCAAACAAAGACTCAAAGCCCAACTGATCCATAAGTCATAGGCGATCTGACTGAATTGACAAAGCCATGCGCTATTAAATCCACTGGCACACCATCTTCCTTTTTGTTTAGGTATACCCATTCTACACTTAAATATACATACTCTTAGAAATTGAGTGTCTACAGGTAGATCTACCAAGACACTATAAATAGCCCAAAATACAAAAGAATTAGGTATTGAATTCTTGAGATCTTCTCTCTCTATTTTCTCTCTCAAAGCATTAGCGACTTGAGTTTTGGAGTACTTATGCCTAGTTCTACTGGACTCTTCTTACTGCAAGTTAATTCATTGATTCTTGCTAATCCAATCGATCATCCCATCTAGCCTTATTTATTTCTAATTTTTCAAGAACTATCAATTATTTTTGTCAATGTTAATAGATATAAAGAATAGAAAAAAAATTAAAATCAATACAAATATATTTAAACTAATTATTGAAATCATAAAAATATCAAAATAAGCTTACAATTTAAATAAAATTACAAAATATGAAAAAAGTTAAATATTTGTATATTTATTTTTTTACAATCCTTTAATTGATTTAGAATAATAGCCACTTTTACAATCACTACAAAAAAAATGGTCTTTAACGAGAGGAAATCCGGTCATTAACAGGCTAAATCTGGTCGTTAAAGGTCAATAACGACCGAAAAATCCGGTCGTCTCCCGTCGCTATAAGCCCGTCGTTAATAGTAAAAAAAAACCGGTTTCGAATCTGGTCATTAAATAAATTAACGAATGAAATTTTTTGATCATTAAATAATATGTTTTAACGACTGAATTTCCTTTCGCTAATTGTATTACGCTTTTTAAGAAGGAAGACCAGTCGTTAAAGCCACACTTTAGCGAGGGTATTTTCCCTTCGTTACTGTTTTTTCTAAGTGCAGGTTATCTAGCTCATGATATAATTCACATTACTTTTTTTTTTCAATTTAAAATATAAGTGATAGTACATAATTATTACTCGTTAAATTAAAATTACAATGTGAATTTAAGATATAACTGTAAGATCTTGCAGGCTCATGTATAGAAAAGCCACCATCAGCATTCTGCACTAGGCTGGAGAAAATATTTGAAAGAGTTCCCTTAAAATGCCAAAGTAAAGATATAACATGACAATTTGCATTAAAAAAATTCTTTACAAAAGCAAAATAATAATGGGTTTTAAATTCTTCACTAGAGATTAATTTGAGGATGGCAATTGGGTTATGTGGCCATACCTTCGAAGACCTACACAGCCATGGCCTTAGAAAATACCAAAGTAAAGTTATATGATGCTATCAAATTTTGACAACAGTGAAAACTGCAAATAGCTTAGAAAATTCAGCAAATGCTATATGAATATCATTAGAATTATCACACGTGAATGAAATATTAATAGTAAAAAAAATTAAGGAAACCATTTTACTTTTTTAAGTGCAGTTTGCTATTGATTTCATCAATTTTTGTTCAAATTGACAAACCAAAAAACATTAATGAGAAAAATTTCCATCAGAAAAGAACAACAGCTTGTCAGGTTCATAAAATCATAGCATAAGTTACCTGCATTGAGAGAATAACATTGACAGCATCATATAACCGGTTTGCATCTAATGCATATCCCCAAAATTTGTTTTCCCAGCTACCAAATAATTTATGGTTTTAAAAATTATTTAAATGGCTAAAAAGAAGTAATGTTGTAACATAAGCAAAAATTGATGGGTCCATAGAGAGGCAAACATTATCAGTCAATCACTTCTCGTTTTTGTACGACATCCTATTTTGTTCCGCAATTATATTCATATATAATATGCCTCATTGAAATTTTAGATTTGGTTATTTTGATTTAAATTTCTTGAAATTAGTCTAGTAGTTTAAAATAGTACTTATATTTGTATTATTGAATTGTTTGAAAAAAATTTTAAAGGTAATTATTAGTCAATAATCAGAATCGACTAGCATAAAAAAAAATTATTATTTTGAAGTCATAAATCTAAAGTATTTTATAAAAATAATATTGGTGACAAAAATTACTTTATAATAGAGGTGGCAAAATTTTGCAATCCATGAATAAATCGCATTCACTTATAAAAATGTGATCTAAATTTTATTTAATATGTAAATGAATAGATATATTTGGATTCTTCTTGTTTGAATTTTGTCCGTCCAGTTCTTCAGAAAAAGCCATTGTAAAAACATTGGTCTGCTAACACATTCTATGAGAAAAAGTTTATGCTATAATATCATCACTGACCAAAACAACCAAATACATTTACAATGTAGAAAACACTCTTAATTCATTGCTATCAAACATATTATTGTGTTTCTATAAAACATGGCGGATTAAAATCTGAAGTCACAAACAGTGTCTTTTGAAAAGAAAATAAAAATCAGCAGTAGCATTATGAATACAATGAGGCAAAAGTTTGAATAATTATATCGTTAGGAAATATATCACGATATATTATGAGAAGTAGATATAAATAACTCTCGAATCGCAGATCGTTGAAGCGAAAATCATATATTTCACGTTACCGGCAAGCCTTTCACCCATGTGTCACGAACTAGGGAATGAAAACATAGATTTACGAACTAAAAGCCCTTTAGATAGAGAAATTGAGTATGGAGAAAAACCGACAGCAATTCGGTATGAGAGATTTCTTCTTTCTATTTCTTCCCAAATTCTTAGCCCTTTATATAAGACTCCCATTAAGGAAATCATAATTTCCTTATTAAATATGAAAGTTACAAATATTAAGTAAAAAGAAATAATTTCATATTAATTATGTCAGTTACAAAATCAATTATGTAACTATCGTATTAGTATACACATAAATGGTAGATTCCCTAATTAAGGAAAATTCAAATACAGAACTAATCCCATATAAATTATTTTCTATTATGATATTATATCGATAATATCAAAATCAATTTCTCATCTCGAAAGTCATGGGCGTATTCCAATCTCCTTCATCTCCCATTCACACATGACGAAATAATTTTCAGTCATCCTCTCTAATCATACAGACAGATAGTTCGTGTGATCGGCATACGTCAAGAGCACTAATGCTATACACCTGTTAGGGATATATAACATCTTGAGAAGCAAGATCTTCTAACAATTGTATGCCAAATCCTAAATAGTTTTCTCACATTCGTTATTTTATCTTATGATCTCGTAAAAATAATTTTTGTGTTCACTATTATGTCTTTACTTATAAGACTATAATCGATATACCGATGAACCATAAAACTACCAAATGTGATCGAAAAATATCTTTTCCTCTTACTATATTCCATCCATCATAGTCCAACTCACTTTTCTAGTTAGATCCGATGGGCTGAATTTTTTTCATGACTTTTTAGAGACTAACTAAGCTAGCCACATTGAACTATACTTCTGGTATAAGTTAAGGGTCCTAAGGGTCGAAAATTAGAATTTGACACTAGGAAAAATTTGAGATCATTCACATAAAATTCTCTTCCCTCGGTCAACTTAAGCACCAAGATATGAAATATGTATTATGGTGTTCTTTCCTTTCCCTTAAAGGAGTGCATGTCTTATTATCATTTATCACCGAAGCATAAGGTTGCAATGCACCAAAGCATTCAACTTTAGTCCACTTTCTTCATGACTACTTCTGGCTTTTTAGACAGAATATGGTAGTTATGTTTAACATATCATTGGATCATTTTTAATCCTATTTTGGATCTTAATCCAAAGAACACAACCTGATGTGTGTCTTTATCTTGCACGTTAGCAAGACTCATCTTGTAATTTCTGCAAGATGGCACTTTTATTTTGAATAGATTCTCGAAATTCACTTTGTGTACAAAAATTACCTCATATTAGACTTTGTTAACTTACTAATAAATCTAATGTAAACACCTATGTTAATGGGTTACTTCTCTGTCCGACATGCTCTATCTTATAATAGTAAATGTTCACATATAAACATTCACACTCATATATTGCCAATTATTATTATTATTATTATTATTATTATTATTATTATTATTATTATTATTATTATTATTATTATTATTATTATTATTATTATTATTATTATAATGATAAGGGAACATAAACAATACAAATCAAATCCTACGTAAACTCTGAGATCTCATGTGTCTCTCAAAATACATCTCTCGGTACAGATTTTATTAATGAATCTGCAATCATAACTAGCGAGAAAATGTATTGTAAGTTCAGTTTCTCCTAGTGCAACAATATCTTTAATTTATTGATACTTAATGTCGATACCTCCATCGACGACTGGCTGTCATCATAGACTGTCCACTAGTTCCTCTAAGGCAGTTACTCTTAAATAGTTCACAAACCGTTTCAGCCAAAACTACATCTTGTACTACAACAGAGAAAGCGACAAATTCAGCTTCCAATGTTGATGAGACAACAAAGGTTTGTTTCTTACTACTCCATAAAATGGCACCCTTGCCAAGCAAGACTACATAACCTGAAGTGGATTTCCTCTTATCCATATCACTTCCCCTATCAACATCTGAGTATCCTCTCATTTACAAATCCTTTCTTTGATAACAGAGAGAATATTCTGTGGTACCTTTAAGGTATCTAAGTATCTTTTTAAGTGCTTTTCAATATGCTTCACTTGGGTTAGATTGATATCTATTTATTATGCCCACTACGTAGAATATATCAAGTCTTGTTTATAACTTTGCATACATTAGACTATCCACAAACACCATCATATGAAATGTTCTTCATACTTTCAATCTGCTCTTTTGTCTTATGATACATACTTTTGCTTAAAAACTGATTCTTAGCAATTGGGTTGTCAATGGGTTTAAATTTTACATATTAAATTGTTCAACAACTTTATTAATGTATGTTTCTTAAGACAGTGACAATAATCTTCTTGACCGATCCCTTGAAATCTTAACTCCAAGGATAAATATACTTGGCCTATATCTTTCATCTCAAAGTTGGATGACAACCAATCTTTGATTAGATTTATGTATTCTTTGTCATTTTCTGCTATAAATATGTCGTTCACATACAACGTTAAAATGATAAACTCATTTTTTGAGCTTTTGAAATAAACGCAATGATCTTCATCAATCATGTTGAATGCATTTGACATGATTGCTTTATGAAATCTTAAATACCACTGTCTTAAAGACTGTTTTAAGCCATAGATTGATCTCATCAATTGGCAAACCTTATGTTCGCTGTGTTATTCAATGAAACCTATAGGCTGAACCATATAGATTTTTTATTTTAATCCTCCATTGAGGAAAGCAATCTTTACATCCGTTTGATGTAACTCTAGGTCCAAACTAGCCACCAAGGCTAGAATTAACCTTATCAATGTAAATCTAACAACAAATGGAAAAAAACTTCTCATATTCAATTCCTTCATGTTGTGTCAACCCTTTCGTGACTAGCTAAGCCTTGTATCTTTTGATACTGCCATCAGCTTTTCACTTTACTTTGAGAATCTATTTATTCCCAATTGGTTTGTATCCTTTAGGTAGATCAACCAGTTCTCAAACATGGTTTAATCTAACAGATGCCATTTCTTCTTCCATTGCTTTAACCTATTTATCTTTAGCTGGGAATCCTTATGGGATAACTAAAAAATCATCAACATCGAACACTTTTCATTTTAGAATTTTTTTTTTGTAATTTTGATTCTTGATAAATATATCTCATATATTCATCAAAGTTTGGAATGCTCCCACTGAAATTAAGCTCTATGCTTCCACTCAGATAAGGATCCTTAATATCAATACTTCCACTGGAGTTAGGCATGCTCATCATCCCACTGTAAGAACTGATCCCGAACATCCGTATCATTGAGAAGAGAGTCTTGAGCTCTTGACCTTCTTCTTTAATTTTCCTCTCACTTGGATGGAGAGATCTGGGTAGTTCATCTTCTTGACTTACTTTGCCCAACTTCAAAAACTTATTTTCCAAAAATATGACATCTCGTGATTCAAATTCTGTTACTGAGTTATTTTCTTGTTCACCTATGAACACGTATCCTTTTGATACATCAGAATATCGCACAAAAATTCTTTTTTTACCCTTTGGTTCTAACTTACCAAATTTACTCGAGGTATTATGAATATAAGCAACACAAATTCAATATCGTAAATGGCTCAGGTTGGGTTGTTGACTAGTCCACAACTTATAAGGAGTGAAAGCAACAGATTTATAGGGCATATGGTTTAGAATATATGCGTCTGTTAAAAGTGCATCTTCTCAATGGGAGATTGGCAAAGTTACCTCAACCATCATAGATCTTTCCATATCTAGGAGAGTTCTATTTTTTCTTTCCATAACACCATTTTGTTGTGGAGTTATAGGAATAAACAACTGATGTTCAGTCCCTTTTTTTCATCACATAAAACTTTAATTCTTTGGAAAGATATTCTCGACCATGGTCAGTTCTTAAAACTTTAATTTTCTTATCCAAGTGATTTTTAAAAAAATCAATAAAAAATTTTAAAGCAACTCAATGCTTTGAACTTGTGAGAAATTAATAGACATGACCATACCTAGTATATTCATATATAAAAGTGATGAAAAACAAAAGACCTCATGGCTTGCCCTAATATTCATTAGACCACAGACATCGAAATGGATTAATTGCAATGGAAATATGGTTCTAGTTCCTTTTTTGAATGGTATTCTAACTAGTTTTCTTTTTAGGCAATGCTCATAAATAAATAATTCAAGCTTATTCAAATCACCTATTTAGCTAATCGACTCATTTAGTATGGGCCAATATGGTATCATTTAGCATGCAACAATTTCCCATTATTTTCATAACAATGTGAAATAGAAGGAAAAATTAATGAAAAACTAGCAGTATTCCAATAATCAGGATCCATATCCATAATAATGAAATCGCTTAAAATAAAACCAGAACCATATTAAGCATCATCTAAATATAAGCATACGCTGTTATCCTTAAAATGTAAATGAAACCAAGTTTCATTAAAGAAAAAAAAAGAAACTAACTAGACAAAAAAAACTTGATTCTTTTTGTAACAAGGTCTATTATTTCTGAAACTATCACCCAAAAAGAATGAAATTTAGTAGAAAAATATGACTAAATACACAGTTTTTTACTCATTCATGAGTCAAGATGGTGTATGACACATTGCAGTCTCTTGCATAATGCTCTTTATATTGACAGTTGAAGAAATATTTCACACTTGAAATATTTATCATTTTATTGCCTTTGGACTTTATATAATTTTGTTTGATCTTTTTCCTTTTAAGCTCTTGAGCCTTTTTCTTACCCTTACCATTGAAGCTTCTTTTCTTGTACTAGTTAGAACTCATTCTACTAGAATAAGGTTGTGCCATGCACTTCGACATTGATCTTAATCATCGCCATACGGTTATTTTCAAGTTCTAAATAACAAATGACATTCCTAAATATCTTTATATTGTCCATATGAGTTAGTTGCATTTTCGTATGCTCCTAACTCTTGGATAAAGAACAGATAACAATTTGAACCTACTACTTATTGATCATCTTATGACCAACTTCACTAAACTCACAAATTATATTTTTCACCTTTCTTAGATGTTTTCACGTTTTATAATCAAACTATTTTGATAAGTATCAAACTTGATCACTAATGATCAAAAACTTCATCAGAGATATATCTCTGAATTTCTATTGCAAAGTGATCCATATATTTTTTTACATTTTGATACCGTTGCTTAATGATTTCATTATTTATTACACTGAGCAAGATGATGCGAGCAGTTGGTCCCGCTTATACTAGAATATGGTGCCATTTTCAGGTTCAATCATAATTAAACTTAAGTTTTCTATCTTCAAGCACATATTGAATTTACATATTTTATTTAAATTCTCTAATCACTAATGAAATAATTATTGCAAAATTTTAAAGGAGATCAGGAAATACATGTTATTTACTATGCATCTGAAAAATTAACCTAATAAAGCTGTCTATTAGGCCCAAAGTCGAAAAGTCTACTTAAAGTTTTCAATTACCCTCTAAGTCTTAATTTCTAATCTTACAGGTTAAAATTTCATGCATAGTATATGTCGATTATTGGGCATTAAGTTCTTAAACTTAATTCAGGATATTATACATAAGATAATCTAAGTTTTAACTCAATTATCATGCAATCATTTTACTCATAAAATATTGCTAAGCAATTAATAATAAAATAAACACATTCATAGTAAATGCTAAGTGCCAATATAATATTCAAAAGATAAATAAATTCATTTATTTAATCAATCATTTAATATCCAACAATCCCAAAAAAAAAACTTATAAAATAAGATACAACACTCATGTCATTAACTCGGGAACTCAATAGATCCAAATCTAACCTAGTCATTGGGACTGAATTAATGACCATACACATCAATTGCGAAGGAACAACATGTGTTGAAACCATGGACGATACACTTTACGTCCACTTCTGAGCACCAACTCAGATTGAGTATTGCTTATAAACACTTCTCGTTTAGCTGCCATATATAAAAATTGAATTATGGATTCTCCATAATGTTCACTCCAGCACTCAACTAATAAATTCTGGAGTGCCACATGGTAACTAAACTTATTCACATGTGAAGCCGTAAAGCAACTTATGATTCCATCCCCTTTCTAGTCCTCCAATCCAAATGCACTATTGCATCTTTTCATGCATATACAGAATATGATGCACTATTACATCAATATCATCAGCTCGGACCTTCTTATGCATCCTCATTTTGCAAATTATTTGCACTTTTGCTTCAGTTTCAACAATTCCATAAGGAATTCGTGAACATTTAAGAGTCCTTATCATCACCATTTTTGTCACACATAACAGAATAATTAAACTATAAGTACACTTATGCATAAACATGTATGATTAAAACTCATTTCAATCTAAAAATAAGGACAAACTATTACTCATAACATAATATAAATAATCAGTACACTGATGTACAAACACATATGATTGAAATTCATTTCAATCAACAAATGAAGAGATATCCGCAGAATATAATTTTCAAACAAATTTAAAAATTTAAGAAGGAAAAAAAATATTTTTCTCAATTTTTATCAATTTTAAAATATTTTTTGTTGGAATAAAATCCAAAAAATATTTTTCGATCCTCAAAACATTTTCACAAAATGACCAAAAACTCAAAAAAAATGGAAAAAATCATATTAAAAAAATTAAACTAATTTTGAGGTCGAAGGAGGTCTCACGTGCCGCTGAAGGTGGGCTTCATGCTCCACACACGGCAGACCCATCATGCGCCAGTTATGGCTATATGCCACATGGCACGACCCCAATGGGCCATATGTCTCTATGTGGCGATGCTTCATTGGTCCATGTGGATGCCACATGGCTCCTACTGGACTGATGGATAACACGTGGCATGACCACAACCTGCCACGTGGTAGCCCATCAGTGGCCCACGTGTCGCCACATGGCATGACACATCAAGCCACGTGACTGGACCCACATGCCACTTGTCAACACCATAGGCTGGCATGTGGATGCCATTTGTCATGACACATCAAGCTACTTGTCAGAACCCTTGCCACATGTCAGCATCGCAAGCTGACATATGTCGCCACATCATCACCAAGTGGCAGCATTTGGTTAGTCCACGTGTCACCCAAAAAAGAAAACATTGCCACATCATCTGACGCGTGGCTCCTCACCATTGGGCCACGTCACTAGGTGACGCATCATTTTAGCACATGTCCTTGGCGTGTGCATGGGACGTGCCCTCTAGCACGCATCCAGCACAAACAAAGCATGCAAGCCACGCACTGCCTTTCCAATGGATTTAGGCCACATAATTTTTTTAGGGTGGGATTTTCGAGGTCCCTGAATCCAATAGTGATAAAAAATAAAAAATTTCCACTTGAAATTTTAATTACGAATTTTTAAATTAAATTTTTTCATGTATAGATACATAAAAAAATACAGACCAATAAAAATATACATACATATATCTACAGTATTAATATGCATATTATACAGTCTAAATCATATCTGAAATTTCATAAAAATACAGATCTAAAAAATAAACAAGCCGGAAAGTAAAAATATATCTTTGATACCAATGTTAGAAAATATATCATGATATATTATGAGAAGCAAACATATATACCTCTCGAAGCGCAGATCGTTGAAGCAAAAATTATATGTTTCACATTACCGGCAAGCTTTTCACCCATGTATCATGAACTACGGGATGAAA
Source organism: Excoecaria agallocha (assembly GCA_037975025.1). NCBI lineage: Eukaryota > Viridiplantae > Streptophyta > Magnoliopsida > Malpighiales > Euphorbiaceae > Excoecaria > Excoecaria agallocha. Next base: position 824,770 of record CM075808.1, on the reverse strand, counting down.
GCATAGATTCATGAACTAAAAGTCCCTTAGATAGAGAAATTGAGTATGGAGAAAAACCGACAATAATTCAATATAAGAGATTTCTTTTTTCTATTTCTTCCAAAATTCTTAGCCCTTTATATAGGGCTCCCATTAAGGAAATCATAATTTCCTTAATAAATAAGAATTAAACATGAAAGTTACAAATATTAAGTAAAAAGAAATAATTTCATATTAATTATGTCAATTACAATATCAATTATGTAACTACCATATTAATATACACATAAATGGTAAATTTTCTAATTAAGGGGAATCTCAATATGGAACTAATTCTATATAAATTATTTCATTTTTTGATATTATTTCGATAATATAAGAATTAATTTCTCATCTAGGGAGTCATGAACGTATCTCAATCTCCTTCATATATAATCACATAATGATTTAAAAAAAAAAAAGCGGAGGAAGAATATGACTCAAATAATCAAATAACAAAGTCACGTAACCCTCTTTTGTACTAACATAAATGTATACTAAAAAAAAATTTACTTGCAGAACTCTGAAGAATAAAATGTGAGAAGCTACACAAATAGGATCAAAGAAAACACTCACCTTTGAGGAAGAAATTTGATTGAATTGAAAAACCCAGAAAGCAAAAATATGAAGAACAAAATTAAAGCAGCAGCCACTCAGAAATCTAGCAGCCAGTGCTAGAAAGAAAAGTCTTTTTTAAGAACAAGAAAGAAGCAAACCTGGAGGCTTAAAGCAAATTAACTGAATGTAAGAACTTAAAAACACCCAAGAAAATAAAAATAAATAATACTTGAGAAGAAGAATATATATAAAAGAAGAAAAAGAAACTTTAACCGGTTGATTATCTCTTGAAGAACTGAGACCACGAGTCTTTCCTATCAAGAACGTGGAGTTACAAAACTAGGCAATGAAGGGAGTAAATCACTTGTCGTTTTTGTACAATGACATCCTATAAATTAATAGTTTAATTAAGCAATTAGGAGAAAGGGAATCCAACCATAAATCCAACAAGTTACTTGCCATTAAAGAAGAACAGAACTTTTAAGAAGAACAGAAAAGAATCATTGATCATTAGAGATAATACTCGTATTTACACCCTTGACTAATGTTGCTATTTATAAGAAACAGATCTTAAAAAAAAGAAAACTTTAGCAACAAAAAAGAAAGAATATTATACCGAGACAAGTATTAACTAATCACTGAATGAGCATGCTGTAAACTGTTACATGCATCAATTGCTCAATGCATTTGAGACAGTCGGTGCAAATATTATACAAAGAAACTTAAAATCATCATGTATGAAATTCTAAAATACAAAGAAACTTACAATGCTGTAAACTGTAAAATAGTTATTAAAAATGCTAACAGAACCTACCCTGTAAAATTATAGTAAGGTTAGTAGTTATGGAATTAGAACTTCTCATCGGTATTAATTAACAAGTCAAAAATGCAAAAGTTCACAGTAATATATGGAACAATGCCAATGAGGGAATGCCCAAGAACATAATAAAAGGATGCAACTCCTTCCTCTCATAACATGTTCGGGGCAATCTGGATAAAATCATGCCTAACAGTTGCTGTCAAGGTACAACCGGAGCTAAGGGAATGAGGGGACGATTCTAGCCCAACAGCTTGCAATATGACAGGCAAAAAATTTTATATTCCTATTTACTAACAAAAGTGCATGTCATGCCTGCATATGCACCTGTAGCAAGTCTTCCAACAACAGATTTCATCCTTCCCAATAAACAATTTCTATAAAACCCACACAAACATCACTAAAATTTCTCAAAACAATAACAACTCCAAAAGCATATAATACCATCACCAGATTTATCTGAATAAATTTTCTAACATTACCTTGTAAGTTTCATATGCGAAGAGCTGGACAGCACAATAAGATATAATCCAAACCACTTGAAACACTCAGCAGAGCTAATTCCTGAATGCATCAGTTTGGATAGAGCAGAAAAAAATTTGAGTACAGAGAGAGAGAGAGCTAAATCACAAATCAGATGCATAAGGGATCACAAATCAATGTCTTACAGCTAAATATCAGCAGTTAACTAAAGCAAATGCCCCTATTTCGCTGAAATCATAGTCCAATCTGAGAATCATATTTCTTCTTATTACCCTCACTGTATTTTATACAAAATAGCTGACTAAAATAATAACTTCAAATAATTAATTAATTAATTAATTATTATCTTATTAATGATCAGAAGAAAGCAACTGATGGCGGATAACAATATAATACTATCAGAAAAATTTGGATGTGTTGCCGCAAGAGTTTTAACCTCAAAATTTGGATGTAAATTTAATAAACAAGCTGAGGGAAAAAAAAAAAAAACTAGAAATATGTTCCATGCTAACAGAATTTTACGAGTTGTGCGCACATATATAAATTGTTCAATAATTAAAATTTATGCAATCTGAAACTTTAAATATACAAGCACTTTATAACCACGTGCTTTAAATTACTGCTTAAATTTTACTTCATTAATCCCATTTTAATATGTATTTATTTTATTTTAATTTGTCTCATTTCAAATATTTTTTTTAAATTTAAAAAATATGTTTATATATATATCCCTATTTATTATATAATGTATTAAATATTTAGCATTCTTATTACTCCCTCCGTCTCATTTTAAAATATTTTTTTATTTTAGTTTGTCTCACTCCAAATGTCCATTTCGAAATTTAAGAGATATATTTATATATATCCCTATTTATTATATAACTTATTAAATATTTCTCATTCATATTATTCTCTACTTTTAACTAAAATTAAATTAAATTTTTGAAAATATAAAATAATATTTTTATCAATTACTATAATTTTTTTATGAAATTAAAACATTTTAATCATTTCCTTAATTTTCGTAAAAAAAAATTAATTCTTAAAATGGAACCGATGGAGTACACTCTACTTTTAACTAAAATTAAATAAAATTATTGAAAATATAAAATGATATTTTTATTAATTATTATAATATTTTTATAAAATTTAAATATTTTAAATATTTTTTAATTTTTATAAAAAAATATTTATTAAAATGGGACGGGATAATTACTTTTTTCACACAGCTACCTGTTCACAGTCCAAAACTTGGATTTCACTTCCACCGTGGAACACCACGTGTCATCTCATCAGTAAGCCAGTTAAAAACTATAACGGCTATCTCCTTCTTCCCGCCCTCTTCTTCAATATAAAACCAGAGCTTAATCGCATTATTAACCAATCACCCAAAAATAATCCCTCAATTCTCTTTTTCTTGATACCAAAATCAAAAACCATCTCTCTTCTTCTTTTTCTTGATCGGAAAATCAAAAACCATGACCAAGATCGACGCCCTCCGTCGTATGTTCCTCCCCTGTTTCCACCCTTCCTCCAGTGTCTCCATCGCCGCCAGCAACCCAGTTCCCAAGAGACGCATCAGCACTTCCCTTCGAGATAATCTTCCTGATCCAATAATAATCGATCAAGATTTCCAAAATGAAAAACAAGACCAAGAATCCGTCTTCTCCGAATCAACAATTGCATCTTCTTTGGCAGCACCACGTCCCTCGAAAGCCATGGTCGTTGGCACTGTCTTCGGAAACCGCCGCGGCCATGTTTGGTTCTCCGTCCAAAAAAACCGCCTCTCCGCTAAGCCTTTCCTCCTTCTTGAACTCTCACTCCCCACTCACCAACTGGTCAAAGAAATGCAATGCGGACTCGTTCGTATCGCCCTCGAGTGCGACCGTTCCGAGTTGAGCTCATGCCCTCTCCGATCGGTTCCCTTGTGGACACTGTACTGCAATGGAAAAAGAGTGGGATCTGCCTGGAGAAGAAAGTTGAGCGATCAGAAGCGTATGATATTGAAGACAATGCAGTCGATTACGGTGGGGGCGGGGATTATTCCAGGCGGGTATGCGTCGTTAGGTAATCCGGAAGAGATCATGTACATGAGGGCCAATTTTGAACATATGGTGGGGAGTGCTGATACGGAATCGTTTCATTTGATCAGCCCGGAGGAGTGCTCTGGTCAAGATTTCAGTGTTTTCTTGATCAGGTGTGGATAATTAATCAATACAAATTAATTAATTTATGTGTGTTTGTTTGTTAGGTGGAAAACTAAGCGTTTTCATTGAAGAGAGGAATTCTTGATCAAGAATTAGGTGGTGCTGATAAAGACGTGAGAGAATTAATTAGTATGTTTTAGGCAAATTAATTTTGAGTTGGTGGAGGAATTTGGATCATCATTGTCTGCATGCATCTACTGCTTATTAATGGGAAATTGGATATTTCTTTGGTAAATACTTGAAAAACTACTTCAGAAAATGGAATATATTACAGTATGTATTCAAGTAGGAATAAATGCCATTGAAAAGGACAATCGGGACACTTGGGGACATCCACTTCTTTGCTTTCTATGGAAGTTTGACCACTACAGACCAGTCACATCTTCCACCAAATCAATTCCAATTCACAAATAATTTCTAGGTTTTTTTTACTCTTTTTTTTTTCCAAGTCCACTCAAGTCAAATGCAGGTTTTGTTTTCAATCTTTACTCATGTCTTTTTATTTTCTTTATTTGATTGTTGACTATATATAGTTACAACAGAACTTCATGTTAAATTAAAATTTTGTCAAAAAAATAAAAAGCTTAATTACCCAATTGAATATCTTAAATTTTAAGAACTTTCAACTTTTAATATATATATATATATATATTTACTAGCTACTAATCGAACACACATTAAAGTGGCAAGACAGTACTATAAGTTGTAATTCCATTGAGCAAGCCTAAATAAATAGAGATGTTTTTTTCCTTTTTCTCTTTTCATTTTCCGCGTCAAATGGAATGTTGCAGGGTAAGTAGAGCCTCTTCTTGCTTCTACGCAAGAATTATTTCTCCTTGGGCCAAAGCGAATGTAGCAGTGACAATGATAATAATTATCTCATTCGCTGTTGGATTATCTTCACCCTTCCCTTTCAAATGAAGCTTTTACTATATATACACATTCCTTCAACATTTTCCCTCAAATGCAATTAGTGCTGTCAATTGTTGCTTATTTAGATTCAATGTTTTTTTTTTTGGTAACTCTAACACCACTTAATGTTTGTAATGCTGTATTTAATAATTATAAGCTTTTCAAAATGATTTGTGTTGTAAATAAATAAATTTATGAATATCCATAAATCATATTTAAACTCCCAATTTTGTAACTCATGTATTTACTTTGTAACTCATACATTTACTTTATAACTCATGTATTTATGTCTTCTTATGTAACCTATATTCCTAAACCTATAAATAGAGTCTTCCTCCATGAAATATATATAAGAAAAAGATAATAAGAAAATACTGATTTTCTCTTAATTCCTCTCTAAACTCATTCTATTGTCTTTATTTTTATATTCTATTCTTATCATATTTCATATAGCGTATTTTATAATACGTTATCAATACAAATTCGCTCCACGGTTCGTAGTAAAATATTTTGCTTATTTCTTTCCAATTTAAATTATGTCAAATGTTATTAAACATGAGTTTGAGGCTCTTGACATAACTGGCAAAAATTATTTGCCATGATGCTGAAATTCATCTTGATGCTAAAGGGCTTGGAAATACAATTTTAGTTGCAAAATGAAACATCCAACCAAGACAAAGCAAGGACAATGATATTTCTTCATCATCATCTACATGAAGAGTTAAAAGCTGAATATCTAACAGTAAAATATCCACTTGAATTGTGGAATAATTTAAAAGAGCAATATGACCACCAACAAATGGTAATATTACCTAAGGCTTGTTATGAATGGATGCACTTATGATTTTAAGATTTTAAAACTATAAGTGAATATAATTCTGTTATTTTTAGAATTAGTTCTTAGTTAAAGTTATGTAGTGAAAAAAATTGCTGAAGAGGATTTATTAGTGAAAACATTTTCAACTTTTCATGCTTCAAATGTGCTTCTGCAGTAACAATATAGAGAAAAGGATTTCATAAAGTATTTTGAATTAATCTCATGCTTATTTGTAGCTGAATAAAATAATGAGCTATTAATGAAAAATCACGAGACTCGTACTACATGATCTGCTCCATTCTTTGAAGTGAATGTAGCAATACATAATCATAGCCATGGCCGCGGTTGTGGTCATGATCGTAGTCATGGTAGAGGAAGAGGACGAAACAATTACTGTCATTATAGTGGCAATAATGACAATAACTTTTTCCACCACCTGAAGTGGAACAATAATGGGGAAAAAGGAAAAATAAGGTCGACCATAATAGCTCTTCAAAAACTAAAGAAACTTCATATTATCAATGTGGAATGAAAGGGCATTGATCCCGTACCTCTCATACGGCTGATCATCTTGTTAAACTTTATCAAGCCTCCATTAAAAGAAAAAAAATGTGAAAACAAATTCAATTGACCAAAATGATGATGTTAAGGCAAATTTGATAGATAATGATGATGATGGTTTTAGAGATCTTGCGGATATTACTCATTTGGATGCTTTAAATTTTTTCCAAGAGTTATGAAGAATGCTAGAGAAAATACAAGATAAGAAAGTTTAAAATTATTATCTTATTTATATATTTCAATGTTGTGTTTATTATTTTATTTAAGTGTTTTTTAAATTTTTTCCCTTATTTGAGTAGTTATATATATTTAAATATTTGTCATATTCTAATTATACGTTATATTTTTTTCCATTTATTTTCAATGAAGGAATGGATGTTTCACATTCTTTATTTGGGCCCATACTCAATAATGAAGATGTTTGCCTTGTTGATAGTGCTACAACACATACCACACTCAAATATAGAAAATGTTTCTATCATTTGATATTGAAAGATGCTAATGTTAATACTATATCGTATAATACAAAGTTAATTAAAGGCTCTGAAAAAGCTACTATATTATTACCTAAGGGAACAAAACTGACCATAAATGATGCATTATTTTCTTCAAAATCTCGAAGAAATTTGTTACTTTTTAAAGATATTCGCTCCAATGGATATCATGTTGAGACTGAAAATGAGAACAGTATTGAATATTTGTATATTACAAATAATGCATTAAGTAATAAATGTGTTTTAGAAAGATTGCCAACATTCTCTTCTGGCTTATATTATATAAAAATTAGTATAATTGAGACTGTGACACCCTAAATTCATTCCTACAACCCCTATCATTCACCTTAATCTAATACTGTTATCAGCACATCAACCATATACATGTACTCAATATATATATAAGTATATATAAAATCAGTATTCATATAATCATTTCGTTAACACTAAAGACTTCCTTTATTACATGCCAGTCACCAATTAACATAGTCTAACTTACAATCACACTCTTACTCATTCTTGATGTACATGCCATGCTAGTCTTCTAACATATCTTCAAGTACCCGTCCTTGCGCACAGTAAATAAACGGCACGCTAAGCAACATTGTCGCTTAGTGGTGGATACAATTACGCAAAATTTCATTCAACTAAATTTTCATTTTAAATTATTTTTATTATTATTCTAAACAATTCTATTTGGTTGACTGATTCTGTCTTTTAATGTTTTATTGATTTGTTATCACAACTTTAATTTAGATTATACTTTTGCCCCTGATTAATCACACATTTACCTTTTTATACCTTTTAAGCCTATTAATTATATTTTTCACTTTAATATTTTCTTAATCGCATTTACGATTTTCTTCATTTATTTTCCTTACTAATTTCATTTATTTGTCAACTTCATGTAAAAATTCCAATTAAGTCCTTGAGTTATCTTTTCCCTTCATTTAACTTATATTTTGACCTATTTAAATTTGTTTGACTTCTATTTCATTTCCAATGTATAAATTACACTTTAACCCTTTGAATTTTTCAAAGATGGCAAATGTATAATTTAGTCCCCAAACTTTTTACTAACTACAATTTTACCCCTTTTGTGGTATTTAACTATTTTAACTTCATTATTCACTCTTTTGCTTCAATAGACCATTTTATCCTTATTCTATCACGTAATTACGATTTTGCCCCTACTTATCACATTGATCTTACTTTTCACATTATTTATTATTTACTTACATTTATGGCATCTAAATTATCATAATTACTCTTTTATCCCGATTTGTGTACAAAATTACCATTTTGCCCCTAGCCATGGACAACCACGAATTGGATAAATGGGACGTAAATACGGTGTACTGGAGGGATCCCACAACTAAGTGCGACACCAAAACCCCAATACTGATACATATAATAATCCGGCTATCCAATCTCATACATCATAGTCATTTCTGATGACAAATATCACATAAACTCATGGTATCCCGCGAAATAAATTCCTATGGCCAGCCATACTATCCAAAGAACTGGATTTTCCACTGACACTAAGGGCATTACTAAATTTTATTTCCTTATCATATTTATGCATTAGTATCTTTTTTTCCATATTTTTTCTTTGGTCACATATTGCTTCCAACTTGTTCAATTAAGCTCGCTACTCATGCATTCGTCTCATGGATGCTCATTGTCATATAATTGTGACTAAACTACCACATTTACACATATTTATCATTCGGCCATTAAGAGCTTTTTCACTAATGAATTGCTTCTCACTCCAACTTCATGTCATACATAACTTTATATCCAATTATATTCATTTCATGGTGAAGTAAAACAATTACACATGGTAATTTTTAAGTTCCATTAACTTTTTCCATTATGTAAATATTACATAATTAGGTACTTTTCCTCATTTTTCATTCTAGTCAATATTATTAAAATTCTTATGTCATATTTTGCCTAATTATTATTAATTACTAAGCTAAACATCAATTACTCATTTTACATCCCATATATATATTTCGGCCATTATATAATTTTTACAACCATAAATCTTTTTATACTTTATTTTATGCTAATTACATTTTTAATATTTATTTATAGGAAAATATACCAATGTATGCTTCATTTTTCTTGATATCAAATAATTTTCTATATGAACATTATTATGTTTCAAACATAATTTCTTACATATCTATTATTTTTAACTCAATTTCACTATAGTAACTTTAGCCACTATTATACATTAGAATTTCATTTAATACTTTATAATTCATCAAAATTTCCATTTAATGTTCTTAAGCTTCTCATTCGGCCATTATTGCTACTACCATTAATTAACTGTTTTCTTTGTATTTTTATGTCCATTTCATATTTAATCATCCTCTTGTAATGTTACCTTAAATAATTTCACTCTATTCTTCCATTTCATATTGTTACATAATATAAAATTTATACTAAAATTCACAATTTAATTCAAATTGAGAGTAGCTTGTATCCACATACCTTATTTCCCTTGCTTCTTATTCCTTACTCTTCAATTCTTCTATCCCTCATCAAAGAACATCATGTTCCTCTCAAACACCAAGTGGCCGAAACAACATGACCAAGAACTTGATTTCAAGAATATAAGCTTGGATCCTTAACTTCTCCTACTTCTTTTGCTTAAAAAGGAGTTTAGGTACTGTCATCATACTGTATAGGGGCTAAAACCTTATATAGAAGCTTGGAATTAAAGAGAAACATGAAAAAAATGCAAGAAAAATTGAGAAGAAAAAGAAAAGAAAGATTCGGCCAAAGAGAGAAGCCAAGAATCTCGGTGAATATTGCAGAGCATTCTGGAATTTCCTGTGTCTCTTGGTCTTTATATTCTTAGATTAATGGACTTGATGAGTTTAATTAAGGTAATTGGGTCTAACCCAAGCCCAATTTAAAATTTCAAGCCTAATAAGCACATAAAAATTATTTCTCTCTCCTTTCATGCTCAATTTTGATGCAAATCAATTCCAAAATTTTTAAAATAATAAATTAAGTTTTTATATAAATTTTCAGCTCAATCAGGATTCGTTTCCAGTCCGATTCATCAAGGCAGTCCGATAAGCAAAATCTTGACTTCACCGAAAAATTTATTTTTTTATACCAAAATATTTCACATAAAATTTAATGTATAACTAGAAATTTTTCTGATTCTTAAATATCATTTGCTATTTTTAAATTTTCACTAAAATCTTAATCAACCATTTTTCTCAATTTTCCGACCTATTTTCTGAAACCAGTGTTTTCGATATCAGAATGCCCTGAAATTTTTCTTTGTGTGTACTAGCATACTCAGGAGCATGTGATTAAAATTTCAACCAATTCTGACATCGTTTTGATATACTTCTGGCTTTAACGGCTAGTGCTGCCGGTCCGAAATCCCAAAATTTTAAAATTGTCAGAACACTTCTTTTTCACTTCTAATAGATCATTTAGGTTATTACTAACATATTTATGAAGTTGAAATAATTATTGGAGGTCAATACACCAATTTAAAGTATGGTCAAACTTTCGATCAACCCTTTCTACGGTATTGGGTAAAACTTCTCTATCTCGTTTAACAACCAATCTAAGCTCATTTTCAGCTCAAATTATACCACCGAGCTTCATTTAACACCTACTTCCATAAACATTTCACGGGATAAACTTCCCATCGAGTCACCCATCCTTGGATTACCCTGACCTGAGCACGTTTAACTTTTATACTTTCTTGGATTTCTCGATTCCCTTCACTCCATTTATTCTGAAAACTACCCCGGAGTTATCTTTCTTGCTCTACAACATGCTAAGAATGTCGGATGCAAATTTTTGGGGCTTTATAGAGACATATGCTATAGTAAACCAGAAGTTTACTGATCCAAAAATGTTCATAATTTGGCATGATCGGTTAGGCCATCCCGTTTCAATAATGATGCATAAAATTATTGAGAATTCACGTGGACATTCATTGAAAAACCAGAAGATTCTTCAATTCAAAAAATTCTCATGTGCTGCTTGCTCTTAAGAAAAATTAATTATTAGACCATCACAAGCTAAAATTAAAACAGAATCTCCTGCATTTTTAGAATGTATTCAGGGTAATATTTTTTGACCCATTCATCCACCATGTGGATCATTTAAGAATTTTATGATATTAATTAATGCATCTACAAGATGATCACATGTATATTTATTATCAACCCGTAACCTGGCATTTGCAAGATTGCTTGCTTAAATAATTCGATTAAGAACACAGTTTCTAGATTATATGATCAAGTCAATTCATTTTGATAATGCTAGTGAATTTATATCTCAGACTTTTAATAATTATTTCATATCAATTGGAATAACAATTGAAAGGCCTATTGTACATGTTTATACACAAAATGGTTTAGCAGAATTATTTATTAAATGCCTTCAGTTAATAGTTAGACCATTACTTATGAGAACAAAACTCTGTATTTCTGCTTGGGGGCATGCTATCTTACATGCAATAGCACTTGTGCATATTAGGCCAATAAGTTATTATAAATTCTCTCTATTATAATTAGCTTTTGGTTAAGAACCAAATATTGCTCATTTTAGAATTTTTGGTTATGTAGTATATGTGCTAATTACTCCACCACAACGCATAAAGATGGATCCTCAAAGGAGGTTAGGAATATATTTTGGATATGAATCTCCTTCAATAATTAAATATTTTGAACCATTAACTGGAGATTTATTTCCGATAAGATTTGTTAATTGCCATTTTGACTAAATAATTTTTCCAACATTAGGGAAAGAGAATAAACAGCTGGAAAAAAATTACTTGAAATGCATTATCACTATCACTACAAGAAAAACTGTTTATAAAGACCACTTTTAAGGATGAGATGAAAATCTGGTCCTTGAAAATGTACAAATAAGGACTAGTTTTTTAATGGTCTCTAAACTCAGTTTCTTTTAATTTTTTTAACGACTAAACTTAATCTGGTCCTAGAAACCTTTCAAATCTGGTCCTTGAAACTTTTCATTTGAGCGGGACAAAAGCGCAGTATTTAATTCTAAGCAATATATTTTAATAAAACATAAGAGGGGGACAGAAAAAAATAAGTCCTAGATTGATAAGTTTTTTGCCCTCCTCTCTCCCTCTGGCTCAACGTCCAGCATCGCATCCTTCACCATAGGGCACCGCCATGGCTAGCGTCTTCATCCAGGCTGAAAGGAAAATAAAATGAGAAGTTGGAAAAATGAATATTGAGGTAGTTCTTTACTTCTCTCACCGGTGCATCGTTTTCTAGGGCAAAAATGACATTCTTAATCGGACCTTAATCCAGCCACTGTCAACTGCCTCTAGTAACTTCATAACGTCAACTTGGTTCTCTTTATCCAATTTGATTCGAATTGACTCTGTAAAATAGGTAACCAATTTGGTTCTCTTTATCCATTTTCCCCTAAATTTCTTTTCTGTTTCATATTGTTCCGCTTGATGTCTTCTCCAAGCTGGAGGACGAAGATGGCTATCTTGAAGTTGTAAATCCCTATTTATCTACTTTTGTCTTTAGTGTGCCCGATTTGCTTTGAAGAAGATAGTTGAGGATGTAATGCCTATTGCTACTGGATATGAATGGGAGGAGCTTGAAGCAGAGCTTCAGGTACTTATTCTTAGCTTATGTAGTAATAGAAGAACTGAGGTTTAGTTTACTATTGCTATTGCTATGGTTAATATTCAGACTTCTAGTTTGTTTTGATATGCTTCTTATCAACTATAAATAGCATAAAAAATGTTTGGAAAAAAAGAGCAACAGTATATATTCATCTTTGTTTGTTTGTTTTTGTTTTTGCATTTATAAGCTTTTTGCACGTGAGGGAATAAATGCCGTGTAGCTTGCCCGAGATCTTAAGTCTTTTGAATTGAAGGTAAAGGTTTGCTCTCATTGTAGTTGATGTATTTAACATTACCTCATTAGGTACAGGTTTGTAGATTGTCGATTATTTCTTAACATGATTTTCCTTTAATGAGATTTTTTTAATCTTGAATGACCATGAAGCAAATTAGACACTCAGGTACAAATGTTAAAATGTACTGCAGTTTTGAATCTATTTTATCCTCTTTTTGAATGAGAGGTTCATTGTTTACTAATCAGACCAACTTATGCTACCTCTGCAACTGTAGTTGTGCTTAACTTGCTTTTGATTATAATTTTCATTTAACATCTAGGTAGTTGAGTAGTTTGCTGTGTTTAATCCCCTATTCTTAATTTCTTTTCCTCTGATGGTTCTCATGTTTGTTCTTTGAAGCAATTGTGTTTCAAACTCATAAATTTGCATTACATCTTTCATTTTGCTTACTTTGTTTCTCTTCAATTCTTTGTAGACAACATTGAGCATGTATTTCCTGCTAGGTTACTGGTATTAAAGAATATGTACAACAGGTAGTTTTAAGACTATTATAGTAATCCTTTCTCTCTCTTTCTCTCTCTCTCTGTTTCTCTCCATCTTTCTTCTTTATTTGTTGATTGCTTGAACCTTGGATTACTTTTCATTATCACAAATAATATTTCTGCATAATTTCTCTTTAAAATTGATGATTATAAATGATTAGGAATGCAACTTCTTTTGTCTTTCATGATTCACTTCCTCCCTTTCTAAAATAAAGAAATATAATCAGTTCTCTCGTATTCTATTACTCTTTATTTCCATTTCCATGTAAAGTGTTCATTTATAGCTCAGCTGTAGTTTGGAAATTTATTCAAGTTTTTACTGATCAGTGTACATATCAGTTTATCAGTTTCTTTTGTGCACATGAAGGAACTTCTTTCCTTAAAGCAGATCTATGGTCTTGATCCAAATTATAATGATATTTGCTTTTCTGCTGCTAGAAGGTATTTCTTTGAGAAGAAATGAAGCATGTCCATTGAATTTGTTAGATAGATTAATTATTTAATATTGTTGTGTCATTAACAATTGAAATTGATTTTTCCCTTAGTGACACCTCCCAATTCTTAGATATATTTCTAGCAATTGAAGTGTAGATAGTTACACTTGGTGGAGAAGATAGGGTTATCTGATATTGGCATCTGTCTCAATCTTCACTCTCTTGATTATAATTATTCATGTACTCTCAATAAAAGATTCTTTTGTGCTTTTAGTTTGGGTAGTTTGTTTTTGGTAGAATTTAAATGCAGTTTCCTGGCATCCTGTTATGTCTGGACAGAAGACTTAACGTCTTCTTCTTCTTTTTTTTTTCCTACTTGCTATAAGTGCCTTTTTCTTTTATATTGGGGTTGAGGAGAAGGAGTGCACAACAATTTGGGGTGAGTTTCTTGAGAGCTAGTTGCTTCAGAATACATATTGAGTTTGATGTTGATAATTTTTGTTCCTTATGTCTGTATGTAGGGGTTTGTCGAGGATCAGTTTGGCTTAGGTCTAATTGCTAGGGTTGTTGAGGAAGGCATAGATGTAATCAAGCCTATGGGGATTATGATTTTCAATATGGGTGGCCGTCCTGGACAAGCCATGTGTAAACGTTTGTTTGAACGCCGTGGATTTCATGTTAACAAGCTTTGGCAGACTAAAATTATCCAGGCATGAGAACTTTTCAACTAAACACTATTTGTTCTTAAAAAATGTACTGCTCTTGAGAACATTTTGTTGCAGGCTGCCGACACAGATATTTCAGCCTTGGTTGAAATTGAGAAGAACAGTCCTCATCGATTTGAGTTTTTCATGGGTCTTTCTGGAGATCAGCCTATCTGTGCTCGAACAGCATGGGCTTATGGGAAGGCTGGTGGTCGCTTTGCTCATGCTTTGTCAGTTTATAGCTGTCAACTTCGTCAACCAAACCAGGTCTACGATTAATCTGACATTACTATACTGTTTTCTGTTAAGCATATGTTTATTGCTTATTAACAAATGCTCACTGGAAATTATTTAAAATAATTTGACAGGTTAAGAAAATTTTTGAGTTCCTCAAGAATGGGTTCCATGATATCAGCAGTTCATTGGATTTATCTTTTGATGATGATTCTGTTGCGGATGAGAAAATCCCATTCCTAGCCTATCTTACCAGTGTATTGACAGAGAGATCAACTTTCCCTTATGAGTCACCAGTAGGAAGCATACACTTTCGTAATTTAATTGCAGGCTTCTTGAAAATATACCACCACATTCCACTCAATTCCAATGTAAGGATGCATTACTTGCTTAATTAATGATTGCTTATCTTGTTGTTTTTCTTATAACAGAATTACTTGAATGAGGCTTCTTCTTCCACTTTAATTTTTTTTCTTTTCTTTTTCCAATTTCTTTTTGAGTACAGTGGCAGCTGTGGGGTTCCTTTTCTTTTCTTTCATTTTTTTTACGCCCTAGGGTGGGAGTGGCTAAAACTGTATCTGATTAAAGTGAACTATAATTTTATTATCCTTTCTGGCATAATAGTGCTCTATCTCAAAAATGACATCCTACTAGCCACTTTTGGTTAGTACAAAACATTTACTTTTCAATATTATTCTGTAGATTTGTTTACCTATTTGAGGGTCTTTATTGTTTTACATGCAAATAATTTGGTATACAATTTTCTTAATGTGGACTTAGTATTTACTTCTAATTTTGGGAGTGTTTATGATGCTTGCTTGCTCTCTTGGCAGAGTAATTAGCATATTTAATTCAACTGGACCATGAAATTTTCTACTGTGTTGTATAGATTGTACTTTATTTCATTTGTGGGTTATTAACCTTTGTTTTATTCAGAATAGTGATGCCTGTAATAGATGGCATGAAAGTTACTCCATTGCCATGCATCTTTGGTTCTATTATATAAATTGCGCTGTTGACTAATCTTTGTCTTCGACAAGAATGTTGTCATCTTTCCTTCAAGGGCTGTTGCAATTGAAAATGCTCTTCGATTATTCTCACCTCGACTTGCAATTGTGGATGAACATCTGACTTGACACTTACCCCGACAGTGTTTAACATCTTTAGCACTTGAGGTATTTTGTATTTGTTATTCTATTTTAGCTTGCTTTATGTTTCATGGTCGATATGCCATAGCTCTGATAACTATTGTCAATATTTCTGAATAGATGTACAATTTTTATATAAATATTGAAGTTTGTGTTGCGGTTTGCTTAATTGTTGGGATTAGAAGTATACTGTATGTTTGCTACGGAAGAGTTCAATTAATTATTCTTAGAAAAGATGGAGATAGAGGATATCTCAATGATAGGAGTGTAATTAGCAAATATGCCTTGCACTCTTGAACTCTTAAATGCTTTTTTGTATGACTTTGACAGGCTGAAACCTAAAAGCAGATATGTTTTAATACATCTGCTTTGAATATTTTCTATATCTTGTTGGGCCTTATTTATGTTGTAGTTATAACATGCTTTTTCTTTTGTGGCCACGGACAATTTGCTGTTTCATATATCTAATATCAGTTATGAATCTTTCTTTTTTAAAAACTCATAAATTCGTCTCTATAATGCCCCTTGCTAGATTCACTTCTCTTAGGGATACTATAATAATTTTTATTGTTGTCTATTAACTCTTTAAGGACTTATTTTGTGGAAGAAGGATCAGTGTCAGTAGAAGTTTGAAAAAGCTAATAGTGGGGTATGTTGTGAAGTTTAAACCAGATTACTAGTTAATCACAAACATGTCTTCTTAACACCATTCAATGAATTAACTTTGAAGCCTTGAAAACAACTCTCTTGTAAACAATATTCACCACTGATAATGATAACATCAGCCACTAATTTTTTTTTGCTTTTCCCTTTTTACTTATTTGATCAACTGTTCTCAATGTTGATTACATTACTACTCATTGAATGATTTAAAATTACATTAAGTTCTTATGCATTGGTGGTGTTTCTCGAAATCTGATTATCAAATTGAATTCAATGTCTTCTTGAGAGGGAATTTGTTCATCAATCTTGCAGCCCCTTTCATATGTGATGACTTTTTGAAGTGTAGATAGTTACACTTGGTGGAATTATATTTTTTTGAGGTTCATATGCTGACTTTTTGAAGTGTATATATTTACACTTGAAGGACATATACTTTTTCTAAGGTTTGTTCTCAAAATATTTGTAGATTTAATTAATTATTTATAGTAGATTTATCTATTTTCTGGCATAATCATTTTTGTTACCTTATACATTTTGCAGTTTTTGGTATGGACAAAACATTGAAGTACAAAATTGAATACGAAGATTTGAAAGAACATTAGATTTTTGGCTAGATAGAGAAGCATTATCTTATTTTGTTATAAATTATTTTTTTTTTTTGCAAAGGGGCTGTATAAACAATGCATTGATTTTTTGGATGATAATTCTATATACGTATCAATTACAAATTATCTATGAATGTATTATATTATTAATTGTCTATGCTTTTGAGCAATCTTAATTTGGATGCTCTAGTTGTGATACTAAATTAAAAATACAGGGTAAAAAGAATTGTCTATAATTAAAGTTTTATGGTCTTTAATCTATCATATGGTCCTATGATTATTACTTTTAAAGATTTACGGTCCTTAATACTAACTGGGATCAAGTTTTCGGTCCTTAATACTAACTGGGATCAATTTTTATCCGGTCCCTAATGGTTTTATGCGATCGGGTTTAAGACTGGTCCTTAAACATTTACGGTCGTTATTATATTTTTGTGGATCATATATCTGGTCCTTATTAACTCTAAAGAGCACGTGACTTACATTATTAAGGACAAGAAAACTGGTCCTTAATACTATTTAGGGATCAGTTTCTTACTCGGTCACTAAAAGTTTTAAGGACCGGTAGATATATCTCGTCCTTAATTATCATTAGCGGCGGAGCCTATAAGGACAGGATAGCGACCGGTTTTTTCCCATCCTTATTAAGTTTTAGGGACCGGATTGGCACTTTCAAGGACCGAATTTCCCGTCCTTGAAAGCCTTTTTTCTTGTAATGTATCTCATTTAGATCCTCGAACAAAATCATGTGAACTAGAAAGTTCAAAAGATAATACATTTGCAAAATATTGCAAATCAACTGCCAGATGCATTTATTGATTTAAGAAGAGTTACTAAAACTCATATACCAACTGAAAATGCTCATATTCGAATTGATATCCCTGTAGAATAATCTAATACTACAAACACTAGTAATCCACGCCTGAAGTGTGGTAGACAAGTTGGTTCCAAAGACAGAAATCCTCGAAAAAAAAGGAGCAAATAACCAAGATGGTCATATTATAGAGGTGGACACTCCTAAAAAGACTTAAGATATAACTAATCATAAAATCTCAGAAGAGGTCCCAGTACCTAATAATAATAATAATAATAATAATAATAATAATAATAATAATAATAATAATAATAATAATAATAATAATAATAATAATAATAATAATAATGAAGAGATTTTCATAAGTTATGTCAATATAAGAAAAAGATGGAACCGAAAAGATATAGTTGTCGATAATATTTTTGTATATAATATTGCTAGTGATATTTTAAAAGAAAATGAGATCTTGAATCTACATCTGTTGAAGAATATAGAAATAAAAATGATTGGCCAAAATGGAAAGATGCAATTCAAGCAAAATTAAATTCACTTTCAAAACATCAAGTATTTGGACCTACAGTCCGAACACCTAAAGGTATAATGCCAGTGGATACAAATGGATACTTGTTCAAAAACGAAATGAAAAAAATGAAATTGTAAGATATAAGGCACGATTTGTTTTACAAGAATTTTCGCAAAGGTCTGGCATTGATTACGAAGAAAAATATTCTCAAGTAATGAATGCAATTATTTTTAGATATCTAATTAATCCAACAGTTTGTGAAAAGCTTGACATGCATCTAATAAATGTTGTTACAGCCTATTTATATGGCTCACTTGATAGTGAAATTCATATGAAAATCCCTGAATGATTTAAAATGCATGAAGCATATAAAGATTCTCGAGAAATTTGTTCAATAAAATTACAAAGATCATTATATGGATTAAAGCAATCTGAACGAATTTGGTATAATCGTCTTAGTGAATATTTATTAAAGAAATGATATAATAATTATCCGATTTATCCATGTGTATTTATAGAAAGATCGGGATCAGAAATTGTCATAATTGTTGTCTATGTTGATGATTTAAATATCATTAGAACTTCTGAATAGCTTAGAAAATGAGTAGATTATTTAAAAAAAGAATTTGAAATGAAAGATCTTTGAAAGATAAAATTTTATCTTGGCCTGCAGATTGAGCATTTAAAAGATGAAATTTTTATTCATCAATCGACTTATACGAAAAATATCTTAAAACAATTTTATATGGACAAAGCACATCCATTGAGTACCCCCAATGGTTGTAAGATCATTAGAAGTAAATAAAGACTCATTTCATCTTCGAAAGAATGAAGAACTTCTTAGTCCTGAAGTACCATATTTAAGTGTTATAGGTGCATTGATGTATCTTACTAATAATACAATATCAGATATAGCATTTGTTGTAAATCTATTAGCGAGATTTAGTTTTTCTCTAACAAGAAGATATTGGAATGGAATTAAGCATGTTCTCCGATATCTCTAGGGAACAATTGATATGGGTTTATTTGATTCTAATAAATCCAAATCATATTTAGTTGGTTATGCAAATGCATGATATTTATTTGATCTACATAAAGCTCGATCACAAATAGGCTATCTATTTACTTATGAAGCACACCCATATCATGACGGTCTACAAAGCAAACTTTAGTTTCTACTTCATCAAATCATGCAGAAATAATTGCAATGCATGAAGCAAGTCGAGAATGTATTTGGTTAAGGTCATTGATTCATCATATCTAGAAGATGTGTAGCTTGCATTTTAAAGAAAATATTTCAACAATACTATATGAAGATAATGCAGCATGCATTGCTCAATTAAAAGGAGGGTTCATTAAAGGTGATAGAACAAAATACATTTCACCAAATTTTTTTTACTCATGATCTTCAAAAGAAAGATGAAATAGATGTTCAACAAATTCGTTCAAGTGAAAATTTGGTATATTTATTCACCAAAACATTACCTACTGCAACATTTGAAAAGTTGAGATATGGTATTGGAATGCGTAGGGTTAAAGATATATCTTTATGAATGGGAGTAAAATAGACTGCGTTGTACTATTTTTCCCTTAGCCAAAGTTTTATCCCACTGGGTTTTCTTGGTAAGGTTTTTTAACGAGACGGTTTACTATGTGTATTGTAAATATTGTGTACTTTTTTTCCTTCATTAGGTTTTTATCCCATTGGATTTTCTAATAAAGTTTTAAAGAGGCACAATTTTTAATTTTTAAATTTTATAGACATTCAAGGGGGAGTGTTGTAAATAAATAAATTTATGAGTGTCCATAAATTATATTTAAACTCCCAATTTTGTAACTCATGTATTTACTTTGTAACTTATGCATTTACTTTATAACTCATGCATTTATGTCTTCTTATGTAACCTATATTCCTAAGCCTATAAATAGAGGCTTATTCCATGAAATACATATAAGAAAAAGATAATAAGAGAATACTTATTTTCTCTTCATTGCTCTCTAAACTCATTCTATTGGATTTATTCTTATATTCTATTCTTATCATATTTTATATAGTTTTCGTATTTTATAACAATTTGAACCATTTTAAAAATTTTCTGTCATTTTCCAAAATATCTGAGATGAGATTTTTTCCAACAAGTAGACAAATTCGTGATGTCGTTGTTTTAGCCTTGTAGGATGCAAAATTGTATCTGAACACAAAGGGCAGCCATGGCTTGTAATATGTACATTGAACTTTTTCTTGAAGATTAAACCTTGGAATAGGCTGATAAATTAATGTATTATGCTTAATTGATCTTTATGAATTTTGGATAAGCCAACTTGCAAGTGGGGGCATGATCTAATAAATCAGTATTTTGGTTGTAATAGCTGTAGTAATTGGTGACGAAACTCAAGGACCAGCATGGTGGCATTGTGTGGTTGCGAGAAGACTTTGGCTCCTTCATTACTTATCTATCGGGAACTTTCATTTTCTTCCGGTTGGAGATATGCTGGAGTTTCTAATCTTCAAAGGTGCCAATGACTTTACTCAAACCAAGGAACAAGCTATTGGAGCTGTGGCACAACTTCAAAAAATTATCTGAAATTAAATAATAATATCTTGATTTTCATATTTAAGCTTCTATAAGTAGTTAAGGACCAACTGTTCATATGCTAACTCATCATCATGCATGTTCAATTCAAGAAACTAAATACCTTAAAGGAATTTATTATTACCTGGATGCAACATATATATCAGCATGAACATAGTCCTGATATTCATGTAAGCTATCCTTAATAGTGTGCCAACCAGTAACGGAACTCGACTAAAATATTTTTTTTGCGCATTGCGAGTTAGGAGAGGGTAATCTGCAACCCAAGGGCTAGATCATCCAAGTCTACAGTGGAAATCTAAACCTCAGGATGCAGATTACCTGATCCTCACGCAATATTTTCATCAATAATTTTGTGAATATGAGTAAAAGATGTTTAGTAGAATGAGAAGATGATGCTCATTAATATGCATGATCATCTGATTTTATAATGGTTCTTTCTTAAAGCTAAAAGGAAAATATTTATTCCCTAGTATATATAAAGTAATGATAAGGTGCTCCGAGGCTGGAATCAATGTTTGATTCTTGTTCTAATAAAACCAATGATAAGCTCGCAGCCTTGCTCTCCTTAGACAATGATATATATTGATTATCTTGACTGCTTTTTCAATAAAGACTAATTAAGAGATCTTCTTTGATTGATCATACAATGCTTCTTCTTAAATTTTTTTTTTTAATGCTATACTCAGAAAAAACCCGAATCACAAACTTCTTGTCGATGTCATAATATGTATATTTAGTGTGGTTGAAGCTAATTATTATCAACTGTAACTGGATTCCAAGAATCTCACATCACCTTTATTGAGTAGTATTTGTAAATACTTAAATTGTAAACTAATTTGGAAAGAATTGCCACTTTTTGTTGGAATTTATGTACCTATACAAATTAAATATCTACATATTGTATATTATAAGTTATTTCAGTTTTAGTCTAAATAAAAGTGATATAGTCAATTTAAATTTAAATTGAACTTAATAGTCATCTTATTAAAAGTATAGAGGTTATTTTATAAATGTGTAAAAACCTAAAGCACTTAATCTAATTTATAATGGACAAATTAGAAGTCACTCTATAAGTAACTTATGGTTTTGATTGCACAAGGATAATCTCACACTACTACGTTTTTTTTTTTTTTTTAACCCATCGCCCTAGGAAATAACCTAAATCTCTGTACCAACTAGAAACTATAAAATTCCTGCATCCTTTATGATTATAGATTCAAGTATGATTTTGCATTTATTTTAATCTTAATGATTTGACATGATCTATTTATAAGCTATTATGTATTTGTGGTTTATTATATCAATTGGTATCAGAACTTGATTCTATATCGACTCATTAAGAATGAAATAAAGTTATTATTAATAAAAAAATTAATAATAATAATAATGTCGCCGAAGATAACATGAAAATTGTGGCGGAATAGTATTGCTATTTGTTTGATTTTGCCGAATAGTATTAGGCATGAACTATTGTTGCTGCGGTTAAGCATAACATGATGTTGTTTATTTGTTTCAGAATTGTTTATGTCAAATAAATCCTAGTCTTCATTAATTCTATTTGCTAACCCTACTGTCATTTTTGAAATTATGCTTTGGATGAAATATCACTGTGAATATTAAGCATCATGTTGCCGCCGTTTGCATGATGGGCATGTTTATGGTTTAATTGTTATTGCATAATTGCAATTGGTTTAGTTGGCTTATATATATATATATATATATAGAGAGAGAGAGAGAGAGAGAGAGAGAGAGAGAGAGAGGTTCCATCCAGTAGCCAAATTTACAACTTTGGATTTGTTTCATTGATGTGCTAACAATGATAGCAATATATATATTTTTATTTATTTATTTATTTTTCGGACGTTTCTAATGGCTTCTTTCTTATGTGATGAATTTTATATAGTGCTATTTTGATCACGATGAAGTTATTTCCATTGCAACATTTTATTATTTGATGTCTTTTATAATTTTAATGTAAAATATTAATTAATTAGCATTATGATTAATATTTTACACTTGTTTGTGTAATTAAAGTTTAGATGCAAAATTGGTCTAAGGTTTTACTACTGATATTTTAATTTATTTAATTGAAGCAATATATGTTGCCAAAGTAACCACTATTGTGTAGGTTAATTAAATCAAAATATTAGAAATGTGCATATATATATATATATTCAAAATTTTATGCTGATAATAGCCGGAATGTTTTTATATTTGAAAAATAAATTAGGTTTATGGTGTCACAGTAAACATATTTTACAAATTAGGGTGTTAAAAAACGGCAAGAAGAGGTTACGTTTTCCATCATGGTAGAGCCCATATGCCAATTTGCAATTTTTGTATATAAAACGGCAGCCCTCATTGCCCTTTTTTTGGCAAAACAATAGGATGCCGTTGAATTGGTTTTCGGATTGAAAGCGACGGGCCCGATCATATAGAAAACGGCAGAAGCAGATGCCCTTTTTTGTAGTGTAAACCTGCCAAACTGTGGGGTCCACCTGCTGGAAAACGACATGTCTTCTTGCTGTTTTTTATACCAATTTTTTAAGAAATAACTACCTGCAAGAGCACAATTTTACTGTGTATTGCAGAGCACACAGTAATTTTCGTGCCCTGTAGCAATATATATATATATATATTCAATTGAAATTTGCCTAAATAGCCAACATTACCACTTTCTCATTCTAACCTTATATGGCACATTCTTCTTTTCTTCTGATTTTCTCTCTATTATTTCCTATTCCTAATTTTTCATTTTAGATACAAATTTCCATTATAGTGATAGTAATGTTGTTGAAGTTATTATAGAAGATTTTATTTAAGATTAAAAAAATGGTAATGTCATGTGAATATATTTTAAATTAATTTTGTTAATAACATTTTAATTTTTTACTAAATTTATTAATAACTTTAATTTCATTGTTAATATTGTAGGTGTTATAAAGGGTGGATTATATTTTCGTCAATATTTTTAAAGCTAATTTATTGTTAGTGTATTTTGTTTATTTTTAAAAAGAGTTTTAAATGAAATTAAGATAATTAATTTGTATATGTTATTTCATAGTTTATTAAGAAAAAATATAATCGTCAATATTTGTAGAGCAATTAGTGGTTTGAATTTAGTTATATTATTTACTTTTTATTTTGTCATATTTTAATATTTAGGAATATATGAAAGTAAATTGACATGTAAATTGTTTGATTTGTGAACTAAAATTTTAATTATGACAATTAGTTCAAAAATTTTAAATAAATTTTATTTGGTAGATGAATAAATATTTAAAAAATTAGCTACATAAAATGAAGAAATTTATAAATGAGTTAAAAATTTATATATAATTTATTTATGATGAAAAAAGTAAATTGATGCATTAATTTTTAAATATGTATATATAATGTAGGAATTAAAGAATGTCAATTTCAACAACATTTATAATTCATACTGGAGAACAATCAATATAGGACATAGCTAGTTACCATTATGATACTTTAAGTCCTTAGCAAGATCAAGGAGATTGAAGGTCAAGAGTAAACCGACATTTGCAGAACTTGTTCATAAAATATCAGTTAAATTAGATTTAGATCCAAATGTAGGGGTTAGTAGAGTGATATACAAGTGTCCTTTTAACAATTAAAGGCCAAAGTCCTGGATGCCTATGTACTTAATTAATTGATGATGATATTGATCAAATTTATAAAAACTTTGTTTCATTTAATAGATATACTATTGCAGAGCTAATTGTTGATGCGAAAAAAATTTATATTGGAGATGAACAAAATCCGATGAATAATGTTAATTAGATGAATACTAATGTAGATAGAAATACCATCCCATCAATTGTTAGAGATACCATCCCATTGGTTGATACAAGAAATAATATTGATGATAATTCCTATTTAGCGAAAGGAAGATGGTCCAATTTTGGTACACAGTTTAAGGATCGACCACAATTTGAAAGGATTAATGATTTGGAAACTTTAGAAGCAAGTCCTATCAGAGAGATTAGAGGGCAAAATCAAATAAATTTTGCATTATGTTCTAGCCTTGAATGTAGAGATGTTGCATGCGATAATGATAATGTTGCCAATAATGGGTATATTTCTCTGAATCTTAACCCAAGTGAGGATGATGAAGAATAGATTTGAATGATGCTAGTGAGAAAACCGTTATTAGAAGGGATGATTAATTTATTCCAAGTTGTAGTTCAATCCATGTGACAGAAGGCCTTTAGAATTTGAACATGAATGATGTTACAATTGACATAGGTGGTCAATATAATATTTCATAATTTCACTTTCAATCAGCGCACCATAGGTATGTTAATTTTACAGAAGCTCATACTAGCATGGGTAACGAATTACCAATGTTAAGATGGGTTGGTATTTCAGAGTTATGCGAAGGCTTGGCATTCACATCAGATGATGAAGTAAAGACCTGTGTAAAGAAATTTTTGATTCAGAATAATGTGTCGTATAAAGTTGTTGAATCTAAACTTTCATATTGGGTGTATGTTGCTTGCGCGCTAAGGATACTGGTTGTCAATAGAGACTCAAAGCTAGAAAAAAAATGACATCTCCTTATTAGATTATCAATGTGTATAAGGTTTTCCACAGCTGTACCACACCATTGGTATCTCAACAACATAGAAAAATACACAAATTATTTGTGATTGCATCTTGGAGATGGTTAGTGCAGCTTTTGATCTCAAAGTTAGTGTTATAATGGCTAACATTAGGAATCGTTTCAACTATGATGTTTCCTATAGCAAGATTTGGTATACGAAGACCAAGTCATTAGAGGAGATATTTGGCAACTATGATGCATTATATGGCAAGTTGCTTGGTTATTTTAAGGCTGTAGAGACATACAATCTTATATTTTTCTTTGAATTTGTTGTTGATGACAATATACAATCAAACTGTAAGCAATTCAGGAGGCTCTTTTGGCCATTTAAGTCATATTAGATGGACCGGCACACTATAAACCTCATGTTACTAATTGATGGTTCATTTATGATAGAGAAGTTCTATCAAACTCTTTTGATAGCAAATGTTATTGATGAAAATGATTACTTATGCCTGGTAGCATTTACAGTAGTTGAAAGTGAGAATAAATCTAGTTTGGATTGGTTTATGACTTATATTACGAGGTATGTCACTAAGCAAGTTGGTATAAATATTATTTCAGATCGGTATTTGAGTATTTTGGCATTATTCTGAGATGATAAAAATGGTTGGAATAAGCCATCAGCTTTCCATCGTTACTATATATGCCACTTTATTAGCAATTACAATATTACATATAAAAATTCTAAAATTAAAGACATGTTATATAAGGCCGGTACATCACATAAGATTAATTTATTTGAATTGTATTATATCTTATTTTATATGTTGAAAGTTATAAAATTTTGTAAAATCCATTAAACGTTTTTGACATGAAACAACTTCCAACCCTGAAAGTTTACAAAATAAATGGAAGATATTAAAGACCTTGACGTTGACTTATACAACAGGGCAATGTAGAACTTTGTGGATAAGTGGATACTTTCTCATGATAATGACCATAAATATGGTAATGCTACAACCAATATTACAGAGAGTGTGAATAGTGCATTAAAAGGTGTTCGGATTATGCCTGTTGTAGTTTTATTGAGTATGTATTTGCACGGCTAGTTAAATTTTTTATGATAAAATGTGTATGTATAGATCTCATATAGCTATAGGTAATACATACAATCAAAAATATATGAAAGATATGGCCAAATGTGCTCGAAAAGGTAGTGGCCACAAAGTTGAAAGTTTGATCAATGTACGAGATTGTTCATTATAAGGAAAAATAAAAAAGCAAGCGAAAAGGAAGCAACACTTAAGTTGTTAATTTGGATTGCCATCAGTGTAAATGTGGAAAGTTTCATGGTACTAAAATGCCTTATTTGCATGTTATAGCAGCCTATATACATGAACGTGTTGACATGTAGCGATATGTCGACAAGTGTTATAAACTCTCTATGGCCTTGAGTTGTTATAATTCTTTTTTCCAACCACTTGCACATCGTGACTATTGGGAGCCATATGTGGGGCCAAATTTAGTTTCAAACGCAAAGATTTTAAGGAAAAAATGAAGGCCTCAAACGTCTAGATATAGAAATGAAATTGACAAACGAGACCATAGAAGGCCTAACCGGTGTACGCTTTGTAGAAATGAGTCATAACAGAAAAATATGTCCAAACTTAGCCTATATATTAGAGTATACATCAACATATCCATGAATGTTGTGTGTTTGTTACCAATCTCAAATTATCTATGTTTGTATGTATAAGTTATCAAACGTTATTAATTTTTGTTATTTTTTATTTTATTGCTTGCAAATTTTATATTATAAATTTTATATGGTATAATTTTTAAGTGTTAAATAATATAATTATTATTTCTCAAATTAATTGGTATACATTTAGTTAATTGGTAATTAAAACTATGATTTCTAATATTTTTAAAATATTAAAATGTATCAATTTGTTATTAAATACATTGTAGCATATACAAGCAACATTATCTATATAGTACTTAATGAAATAGATGTGATCATGTGCCATATCTAGGTTGCCTTCTCTATCTATCCAGATACCTTTGTTGTTGCTTATCAACTTGTGGGTCATTCATGCCTTCACCATCTACCTCAGGCTCATTCATTGCTCTGACGTCATGTAAGCCAGTTTGGCCCAATCATGCATCACTCAATTGGACGTCACCACTAATTACATCATTGTAAAATTTAAAAATAAAGATGATTGTTCCATGTTACCTTGCTGCTCTAATTCATGATGTGTACCAAATATTTTTTGGAATATATCATGTTGAGATCACACATCGAGAGATGATGCAGACTCGGTATTGAATGTAGGAACTGTATATGCACCAGGTGTCTGCTGTAAATCATAAGACATCGATATCGGTGGACTACTCACTATAAGAAAATCTTCAAATAGCAATTGAAAAATAGCAAATAAATTTAAATTAGCAACGGAATTTATTCGGAATTTAATTTTCATTGCTAATTAGCAACGGAAAATAAATTCCGTTGCTAAATTTGGTTAAATTTTTTTCGTTTAGCAACGGAACAAAAATAGTGGTATTTCGTTGCTAAAAAGAGAGGGAAATTTTAGCGCCACAATATGGCCACGAAAAATAGCAACGAAAACCTATTTTCGTTGTTAAAAATGGTGGTGAAAAATTTTGGAACTAAATTTAGCAACGGAAAACAGAATCCGTTGCTAAAATAGCAAAATAGCAACGAAATTAATTTTCGTTGCTATTTTTGGACCCACAATGGAATAATTTTCCAAAAATAGCAACGAAAATTTATTCCGTTACTGCTATTTTAGCAACGAAATTTATTTCTGTTGCTATTTTTGAAAAACCCTAGGTATAAATATTGCTGCCTCTTTCTTCTTTTTTTTGTTCTTTTTATGCCTCTCGTCTCCCAGCTTGTTCTCTACCCTAGTTTTGAGAGAAAAATCACGGATGCTTTATTTTTTGATTTCAATACTCAAATCAAAGGCTGGGGATTCAATATTGACAAGGAAAATGATTCGTGCATCCATTGAAGGATAGGCAGTGAGGTAATTTTATCTCCATTCATGAGCTGAGCTAAGCATGTTTGAATAGAAAACATTTCCTAGATCTTAAGAAAACCCTTTTCTCTAGAAGTTCATCGCTTATGCTTAACAAATATACATATATATATTGAGAAAGGAAGTTAATTTCATTTACTTCCTACATGTGTGTGTGTGTATATATATATAGCTTCAACTGTTTACGACTTTACTCCTGTCTGTAATAGAATCTTTATTCGCGCGAAGGTTCCGGAGGAAGTTTTTATTCCATTTCAATGCAATCTTCCTCTACGGCAATTAATTTTTAGTACCGGACATAAAGTACAGAACTTACTTAGAAGTTTCCATGGACTTTCCTTCTAACAAAAAATCTTTCCTCCACATTAACTAATCCAGCGGCTAATTAAGTTTTTAATTATTTTTTTTTTGTCATTAAACCTAAGATGTTTTATGGCTCCGATGAGAGGCAATACGATACTTTTTCTTTCTTTTTGGTGGAAGATAGATGTTGTTTGTTTATTTCTTTAAAAAAAGAAAAAATTATTATTATCTACATAATGAATCTTACCCACTCCCACTTGTCCGGGTTCCCATTAAAATAAGATATTAATTATTATTGACATAATAATTACCATTTGAAAATTCAAATTTTGTATGTTTAACTGATAACCATTAAAACTTGTGGCTTTGGATTGTCTATTTATATCTTCTTCTTGATTCTTAGAGTAATTAAGAGAACAAGCAGTATTCAAGTCCTTTGTTAGATCATGAGCTCAAAATTGAAGAGGTAATTTCCCCCTCCAATGTCCTATTTTCATTATGAATTGCCAAGTAATTAAGCAATTTTGATAAACCATGCGTAGCTTTCTGAAAAAGTGTAAGTTTAATTTACTTTTATCGTTTATTTTATGATTTAGTTTCCATTTGTATGACCTGATGAGCTCAGTTATGCATCAACTGATGAATTTTTAAGCTTCACCTGGCAGAGATTAATTACTAACCTGCTGTGTTTTATGGGAATCTTACAGCTAATATGTTATATACTCTGCCGGTGTGCTAGCTCTGTACATATATAGCATATGAAATCGATGGCAAAGGCGTTTCAATGTTCTGTAATCCTAGCCTTTATCATTCCTTTGCTTTTGCTTGATTATTTAGCTCTTTATTTATGTCAATGAGGTGTGGATCTTTATTATTTAGCTCTTTATTATTCCAGCAGTGTGTCATTAGATTTTTCTATTTTTGTTTTTTCTGCTAGATTTCTTGTGGCTCCTAGCAATTTATGGGTGATTGTATAGTTGGTGTCTGTTCCTAAGGAGGTCTGCATTGCAGGCTAAGGGTCAGATACTCGTTTAAAATCAGAAATTATTGCAGCTGTGTGGGATCATAAGGCAGCCATTGAGACCACAAAGGACTGGAATGGTATTGACTAGTTTGTGCTTCTAAACCCAAAAGGGGCTTCTGCCAGGGTGAGTTTTCTCTTCATTTCTTATTATTTTTCTTTTCTGGCGTGGCTTTATAGGAGAAATAAATTCAATAATCAGCTTTTTTTCCCTGTTTTTTAGGGCTAATAATTTCTGATTTTGTGATAATAGGTGAGCCTGCACGGAGGACAAGTAGTTTCGTGGAGGACTGAACATGGGGAAGAACTATTATTCAACAGTAGTAAGGTTTTCTATTTTTTAAAATCTTTTAGACTTGTACTAGCAGTAATGTTTAATTAGGTATTGCTCTTGCTATGGAATCTTTTAGTTAGGTAAATGTCTTCGTTTTGATTCGATGACCTTTTGTTGGAAAGTGATGCTTCAACAATAAGGACCTGTTTCCAGTCAAATGTTAGCAGAACATGAATCTTCTTGCAAAATATATGTTTTCTTCAACACATGCATAATCTGGTTGATGCCAATTAAGCTGTTAATTGTAGGATAATGGAGTAGCTAAGGTCCCTTTTTTCCTATTTTTAAATTTCACTAACAATTAACTATTTTTCTTGTATTACTTTGTGCGTGCATCGAGTCAAAACAAATCGTATAATGTGGAATTTTGTTTTTTCCTCCTTTGCTTTATCATAAATTCCCCAACCACAAGCAAAGCTTGAAGGTGGTTTTTGCACTTTTGTTTATTTTTTATTTGTCTAGTTTAATGTGATTCTCTGGCTGTAAATCCCATGAATGGATGTGGGCCTAGTAAGGAAATATATAATGATTATTGGACCAAGTACATTTTCTTTTACGTGCCAATATTTATCAGTTTACCTTTTGCATTTTATTTTTGAATCATATATATAATATATATACACATATACATGCACTTAGATTTTTTTTTATTTTTGATAATTATATCTTTGGGAGAGTGCTATTTCAACTTTCATCAATTTTGAGAGTAATTATACTTGTAATCATTTGAATTATAATTAATTTTCTGCACTTACACTATGTTTGGAAGCATGGTATAGTCTGTCATGGTTAAATAATCTGCTTATATTTGATTTAATAGTATAATATTGCTAAAAATAATAAAATGACTAAAATAGTTTTATGAAGTGTAATTTTGAATAATTATTATATCTATCAATTCGTGTATAAGGAAGTGAACCAACAATCAGAGCCAAAAATCATAAATTCTTTAAAGCTGCTGACATAATGAGGCTTTCGTGATAGATATATTCATGCTGTAATTTAACCTCAGTGAAGTGAGAATAGAAGGGTTGGAGACACTTGACTACCTAGACAATCTATGCCGGAGAGAGAGATTCACAGAACAAGGAGATGCCATAACTTTTGAATCCGAGCTACGTCTTTGGTATGACTTCAGCAATGTCATAATGTGAATAAAGCTGTTTGCACTTAATCATTTACGGTCTGGTACTGCAAAATTGCATCATTTAATTAATATATATATATATATATATATATATATATATATATATATATATATATATATATTAATTACTAATGGAATATTGAGTTGGCAGCACTGTTTGGAGAGGTAAATTTGTTCGGTTTTATATTTTGGGAGTTTAATTGAAATTTAGATGATAGATTGAGAGAATATTTGTAACTATCCTATGCTTAATTGGGAACTCTGTTAGTCATGGATGGCAGATGTGGCAGAAGATTCGATTTGAATGTATCTAAACATTGGAAATTGATTTGGTACGTTTTAAAATTTGGAGGCCAGAGTAAAAATTAAGTCATAGGTTAGAAGGCATTTTTGTAATTAATCCCCTAAATATCAAATGCTATTCTAAATGTTATATCTAATTGTTGAATATTTCTTATACTGAGGTCCAAGCAATACTGCCTGTTGGAAGGTTTGAAGGAAGATAATGTTAAATGCAAGAGCTATATAAAATTTGTATGGATATTCGATATATATAAAGCATGTTATATTGGGTTTTATTTAATAAATGAAATATTTGTTTTTTTCTTAAATCCTTTGTTTTCTTATACACAAGTGGGATTTCATTCAAGAGCTGCATCCATTACAAATTATTAGTTGTTTATCTTTAAATACCTTGAATGTCAGCTAATACATGCATGTTATATTGGGTTGAATTCTGATTTGTAGCATGTGGTAATTGCTATATATGCTGATTTTGTTTTGAGTTTAAGGGAGTTTGCTTGGCTTAACAATTGCATGCTTGTTGCTTCTTTACATAATTTTTTTCATCTCTATTTCCAAATTGCCTATTTCTGAAATTTAAGGTCTTTAGGAATGCAGTAAAAGAGACACTTGGAATAATGTTCTTAGTAATTAGGTTTTTCCATCCTTTATCCAGGAGAGAATACAACTTGAAACTTCGCATCTATATAGGCAGGCTGGTGTTCTTCCATTGGCAGGTAACTATTTTAGCGATGAATTACATATTCATCAGTTATTATTATAATTTTTCCATACCTTACAATGTCTTCTTGCTATAGTGTTCCATGTTTTTTCTCTGGCATCTAACATCTTGTAACCATTCCTAATTAAATTATGGAAGTTGTTTAAAAGGTAATTAAAAATGAAATGGTAATTAGATTATTAAATAAACTTTCATCATTTTGAGTTATTATTTTATATTTTCTGTTGTGCCCTTTGTAGTATTTGTTTTTCTTCATTTTAATGACCATGTCTTTGACTGTTGTTGGTTCTATATAGGCAAGTTGATATTAAAAAAATTGTAATAATTGTTAGCGACGGATTAATGACGGATAGAACCGTCGTTAATTTTTATAGTGCTGGGTGAAATTAGCAATGGAAAGTGGTTTCCGTTGCTAATTTTAGCAACGAAATCCTTATTCCGTTGCTAATTTTAGCAACGAAAATTTATATTCCGTTGCTAAAATTGATCATTTCACCGAATCAAGCATTGGTTGAATTTAGCAGCGAAATTAATTTTTCGTTGCTAAAATAAATTTTTCGTTGCTAAAAATAGCAACTGCCCAATTAGCAACCAAAATTTCCGTTGCTATTTTTGATTAGCAACGGAAATTTGACATTTTTCGTTGCTAATTTTCATTGCTAAATTGCAATTTTCTTGTAGTGACTGTTGCTCGGAGCCCTTGAATCTACCTGACTATAACTCTAGACCCGAACTCATAATATGGAAAATTTTCAAAAGTAATCTCCATCGTGCATGCACTACAAGAACAATTCAAAATAGCAATGAAAATTTACAGACGAAAAAATTTTCATCGGTAATTACTGACGAAAAACTCATTCCTTAAGGAAAATGGTAGTGGAAAATCATCGGTTGCGATGAAATAAGATTTCTATCGTAAAAACTGAAGAAAAATTTTAGCGCCAAATATTACAGACAAAATTTAGTGACAAAAATAAAAATTTCATCGGTAAATTGGCGCCAAAGTTTTGTAGCTGAAATCAGACACTGAATTTACCAATGGAATTTTATTTCTATTGGCTATTGAGTGACGAAATTTCAATTTCGTAGGAAATTTTCCTACAAAAATACTTTGTCATAGGAAAATTCCCTACAAAATTGCATTTTCATAGGTAATTACCGACGGAAATGAATACCTTCAATAAATTACTTACGGAAAAGTAATTTCATAGGGAAATTATCTACGAAAAATAATTTCATACGTAATTTACCTATGAAATTTCAATTTCGTGGGAAAATCTTTCCTATATAAAAAATTTCTCCCTTTCTCTTTTTCATTCTAAATTAAAACCTTCAATAGACGTAAATAATTAAGAAAAAATTAAGAATACTTAATTTTTTATTTAACTATTTTATTAAAAAAAAGCCCTCAATTTTTTTGTAATAAACAATTA
The DNA here is from genome assembly GCA_037975025.1 of Excoecaria agallocha. Taxonomy (NCBI): domain Eukaryota; kingdom Viridiplantae; phylum Streptophyta; class Magnoliopsida; order Malpighiales; family Euphorbiaceae; genus Excoecaria; species Excoecaria agallocha. The sequence continues at coordinate 790,844 of CM075808.1, read as the reverse complement.
CATGTCTTTGTATACACATTTTTTTCCTTCTTGCTATGAAATTAAAAAAACAAATAGACGTATGAGAGAATTAGTCGAAGATTGAAGTTGATCAAGAAAGGCCCCTCTTCAATTATTTACATAAACCTTAATCTCTATGATTTTATTAATATTTCAATGAAAATATTTATCTCACCATAAAGATAATTGGAATCAACTAAGTTTTTGGTATAGATAATAACATGCTCAATTCCTAAACATGGCAATTTGTACATGCAATTCGATTAATATAAATAATTTATTTTAGCCTATTATAGAACATAAAATTATAAAAGAACAACAAATTTAATAATTTAATTAACATATTTGATCAATTTGTCATGTACACTTACAAGTTACAAGATTTCCTTATATTAATTATTTATAAAATAAATGAAGAAATAAAGAAATGTCATGGGTGCATTATGAATTAGACATAATTTAAATTATTTATTTTATTAAAAACTATATGGGAATTGAAAATGAAATGAGGATTAAAAATGTAAAAACACCCTAAATCCTAATTCTATACTCTATTACTCTTCCTGCAATCCCCTTTCTCTTTTACTTTTCTTGCTTCTCTCACACATCCACCCCTTCTTTTCCTCTCTTCCTCTTTTTCTTCTTAAAATATTCAGAGGTTTGGTTCCTTGTCTCCTTTATTTTCTCTCTCTATTCTCTATTTTATCTTGTTTAATTTATTTTTGATGAAACATTTCCTTCTTATTCTTCTTTAGCCGAAATCCCTCTAAAATCTAACATTATAAAACCCTCATTTCCTCTTTGTTGATCTTAAGCCGAAATCCTCCCTTTTTTCTAATTTTTTCCTGCCACCATAGGCTCTTCATTTCAAACCTTGAAGATCCAAAGGTACTTTCTTTTTTTTTACATCCTTGTTATTTCTTTATTTTTATTATTTTTTCTGCCACTCATTTTACATAAAATCAAACACGATCCAAATTCTATAAAAGAAGACAGAGGAAGATTTTATCATGCAATTTTCATTTCTCTTATAACATACAAGAAAAATCCTACTTTCCAATGGAAATAAGATTCTGTCATTAAATTACATATGAAAATTTCAATCGAAAATTGAAATAAATTGAAAACCTGGACTTTCTTATTTGCATGCTTAATTTTGTTATTTTTCATGTCAAATAGTTATATTTATATATATCTATTTCAATAATTTTTCTAATCAAAGTTATCAATTCTACACAAATATGAATATTTCTAAACAGGACCAAAGTATCAAAAAGAAAATTGAGAACCGAATTTACCATCAATTTTTTTATTAAAACTAACCAAAATATACTATTGACTTTATTTGGAATATGTTGGATATTTTATTTAGAACCAGACTGAAAATTAATCATACTGATTTGTATTAAATTGTGAAATTGGACCAAAAGAACTTATATTTAGTAATTATTATATATAATAATAATAATTTATAGTTAAATATTATTTATAATTTCTATTCTACATTTATCATATAAATTTAAGATCATAATTATTTGTATTTAAATGCATGATATTAAAATAATTATGTAATAAATTAAAATGTTACTTTGATTATTAATAAAAAAATTTAATTATTATAATAAATATTATATCTTATAAATTGTTTAATAGATAGTTATCCAAGTATTCAGTAGTTATAATTTATGGCTAAATAAAATGTTATATTTAATTTTATAAAAAAATAATATTATAAGCAATTTTTACACTATAAAATTTATAATGTAATATGAAATTTATGTGTGTTATTGTTGAAGTTTACATAGCACTAACATCATAGTAATAGTACTCAACAAATATTAAGACAGTAAAAAAGAATTTCTTATGAGATACATTGAATGTAGACATTTAAGAAGAGAAAAAAGAACAAATATTAAACAACAAGAAAGGAAAGAAATAGAAAAGGGAGAACAAGGAAAGAGAGGGAAGATCGAGAGGGGGAGATCAAAGAGAGCCAGAGCTGGTTAGCAGCCACACCGTCCATCCTACCCCTATTGGTGGTAATGAATGCATTGTGGTTCCCCCATCACTGGTGCCCATCGTGATGTCCGTTCGTCAACTAGCTACCTCAATTTCTCTCTCCTTATCGAAGTAGATTTCCTCTTATTTCGACAATCAGCGATGGTGAATGGCATCACAACCACCATTGAAAAGCTCTTAATTGTGAGGTAAACCCCTAGGTATCCTCCGCTTCTCCTCTATTGGAAATAGTAACCAAAGAAACCAAAAAACAGAGCAAAGCAGAGCTGAAAAGAGAAAGAAATACTATGTTTTGCTTTATTTCTTCTTATGCTTGATAATTGAGAACAACGAGAAGTGCCTCTATATATAGGCTAAACAAATAACAAACTGAGTAGAAAATCTGGAAACAAATCATCCCACTGTTGAGATATTTATTTGCAATAGTAAAGAAAACTAGCTAAAATCAAGGAAGTAAATCAAATAGATTAACAAATTAAAGAAAGACCAATTCAAACTTTGAATCATATTTCAGCACTCCTCCTTGATTCAAAGTTATCAACTCCCATATGTTTTTTGAAATTCTTATGCTTTTCCAGTGGAAGTGCCTTTGTTAATCTATAAACTTTATTTTCACTTGCTACTGAGAATAGCCCTTTATAACGAGCCTTGTCTTGTGTTTTTGAATACTCCCATCTGCATGATTTTTGGTTCTGAACACCCATTTGAGCCCAATAACATTCTTTCCTTCTGGCAAGTCTACCAAATCCCAGGTTTGATTTTTTTTACTAGCCAACAGCTCTTCTTCCATAGCTTCACGCCATTCTTTCTCTTTTGTAGCTTCTTCAAAGTTAATAGGATCTGAAACAAGCAAAGCACATGTACAAGAGGCATAAATTTCCTGTAGGGATCTAAATTCTCTTGGAGGGATTTCACTTGATGAACTTGAAGATGATGATTCATTAATTGTAGGAGCAGATGGGTTACTGCTTGAGGTAGAGATTGCAGGTATTAGATCCAACGATGGTTCTGTATTGTCTTCCACCACTTGCTAGCCATTTTCTTCATTCCAAGTCCAGCTTGCTTTTTCATTAAAAACCACATCCCTGCTTATGGTAATCTTGCCATTGATAGGATTATATAGCTTATATGCTTTGGATTGAGAACAATACCCAATAAAGACATGTTTCTCAGATTTTTCATCAAATTTACTAGAATAAGTTTTAACCAAGGCATAAGCTATACAACCAAAAACTTTTACGTGGCTTACCGTTGGTTTTCTACCTATCCATGCCTCAAATGGAGTTTGATTGTGAACAACTTTTGTAAGAGATACATTGAGAAGATACACTGCTGTTGCAACAACTTCTGCCCAAAAATAAGTAGGAAGATTTTTTGCTTGCATCATGCTTCTAGCCATCTCTACTACAGTTCGATTCTTCCTTTCAGCTATACCGTTCTGCTCTGGGGTGTATGGTGTAGTAAGTTCCCTACAAATTCCACTTTCCTCACAAAAATCATTAAAGTTGGTTAAGACAAATTCACCTCCTTTATCTATTCGCAACGCCTTAATTAAAAGTCCATTTTTTCTTTCCACAAGTGCTTTGAACTTCTTGAAACAGTCATAAGCTTCAGATTTCTTTTCCAAAAAATAAACCCAGCCGTGACGACTATAATCATCAGTAAACAATAAAAATATCAACTACCACCAAGAGATTCAACATTCATAAACCCACACAAATCCGCATGTACTAACTCAAGACATTTAGAGGCTCTCGAAGCATGTCCTACAGGAAAAGATTTTTTGCTTTGTTTTCCATAAACACAACCTTCACAAAAGCCAAGATTTTCAAGTTTTGGTAAGCCCAAAACCATTTGTTTTTTATTTAGTAGCTTTAATCCATTAATATTCAAGTGCCCATACCTCAAATGCCACAATTTAGTCTCATTATCACCATTAGCAATCATAGCATAGTTCTCAATCATTGAAACCTCCAAAGGAAACATTTTATTTTTAGCCATAGGAACCCTTGCAATTATTTGCCTAGATTTTTTATCTTTAATAGTGCAATAACCATCATTAAATAAAATTGAGTATCCACTAATCATCAATTGCCCAATGCTAAAAAAAATTATGAGACAAACCAGGAACAAGCATCACATCTTGTAAAATCTTGGCATTACCTTGATTGGTTTTAATGCTGATGGTACCTCTACCTTCAACTTAAATCCTCTTGTTATCTCCTAGCATCACATCTGTCTTATTGGACTCATCAAGCTCCTTAAACATAGATCTTTCTCCGCACATATGATTGGAACAGCCACTATCCAAAAACCAAACATCATTAAATTGCTCTTTCTCACAAAAAAAGGCCATGAACAACTTACTTTCTTCATCTGATTTTTCTACAAAGCTTGCTTGATTACTTTCATCCCTCTACTTTTACCAACAGTAAGCCTCTATATGACCTGGCTTTTTGTAGTAGTAACATTGAATGGCCTTATTTTGCCTTTTATTGTTAAATCTGCCTCTGCCTCGACCTCTTTCATGGCATCTTCCATAGCCTCTTCCACGAAAGCTTCCTTGATCATTACCATGTTTAGTAGAACTTTCAAGCATCCCTTCTTAACTAGACTCCCCCTTCACCTGAAAGGCTTTTTCTTCATTGCAATCTTTCTTCATGAGCTTGCAAAGAACTCATTAGTTCATCAAAAGAATAATCTGATAAATCATGGGCTTCCTCAATAGCAGCAACGACATGTTCAAACTTAGGAGTAAGACTTCGTAAAACTTTTGCAACAACAATTTATTCTGATATATCTTCACCATATGATTTCATTTGATTAACAAGAGATGAAACTCTAGACAAATAAGTTTGAACAGATTCATTGCTTTTCATAGATAGAGTCTCAAATTCACGATGGTAAGTTTGTAATTTTACCGTAATTACCTTGAAGGAGCCTTAAAATTCCTTTTTTAAGATTTGCCAAGCCTGCGATGATGTTGTTGTCGCTGTAATTCTTGAAAAAAATTATTTCAGGGACAAATTGTTGAATGAAGAATAATGCTCTAGTGTCTTTTCTTTTGGCTTCTTTCAATCTTTTTGCTTCCTCATCATCTAGATCTTCTAAATCTAAAAAGCCAAATTCCACTAGATCCCATAGGTCTTGAGACATGAAAAGAGTTTTCATTTTAATACTCCAAAACTCATATTTTTCACCTGTGAAAATTAGTATGAGTGGCTGTGTAGATGATGAAATAGCATTTGTTGCCATTTTTGCCCTAACTCTTACACTCATCTCGTGTTTCCCTTTAGTGCCCAAAAGAAAAAATTTCACTCAATGCCCAATTAACCCAAGCCTCACTTTTCACTTAATTTCCCAAAAACCCAAACTAGCCTAAAAAATGCCCAATGGACTTGAACCAGTCTTTGATACCAAAATTGTTGGAAATAGTAACCAAAGAAACCAAAAAATATAGCAAAGTAGAGCCGAAAAGAGAAAGAAATACTGTGTTTTGCTTTATTTCTTCTTATGCTTGATAATTGAGAACAACGAGAAGTTCCTCTATATATAGGCTAAACAAATAACAAATTGAGCAGAAAATCTGGAAACAAATCATCCCACTGTTGAGATATTTATTTGCAACAGTAAAGAAAACTAGCTAAAATTAAGGAAGTAAATCAAATAGATTAACAAATTAAAGAAAGACCAATTCAAACTTTAAATTATATTTCAACATCCTTACTCACCGATAATGCATAGATCGGAGAGAGAATCAGTCGATGGTTCAAAGGTGATTTTTGATCAAAAGGCAGGATGTTGGGGCACGTGAACACCATCAAAGGGTTACCAGCGGCCCCAGCTACATCGAGCAACACTGGTGCATCTCCAGCGAGGCTCTGATAAAACTCCGACAACCAGTTTGACAAGCACAGTGATGGGCATAATTGGATAAAAATACAGAAATTCAACACGAAGTGGTATATGACTACTAAAGTTAACCCTTTAAATTTAGTTAAATAAATTTTAAAATTTGTTGAAAATTATTTAATGTTTAGGAATTGAATGTTTGTTTTGGTGTAATTTAATTTGTATAGTATATTTGTGTGTTGAGCTTATTCATAAGCCATTATTTTGAGAGTTTAAGGAGAATTGCCTATGAAATTATGATTGATTATGTTACTAAAGTGTAAGCACAGGTTTTGCATTCTTGGCTCAGATTATTCGCCACTCATAAGACATGAATATAATGCAATTTCAAATTAGTTTTTCATAAAGAAAGTGCATATTTTTTCTTTGAAGGTTTTGAGATTATACACACTTGATAAGTTTATTTTATTTTTTTTGTCTTATTATGGAAGAGAATTAGAAAATAATAGTATATAAGTTATCTTAAAATTGTAAGGCATGGATTTTCAGAAATAGATTATATATAGACTTATAGTCCCTAATATTTTTCAGTTTGGATCACTTGAAGTTGAAGCGGTATCTTTGTGGTGTTTGCGACCTCGAAGACTAAGAAGCAGAATAAGCCTACCAGTTTATTGGACAAGCCAGTAATGAGGAATAGCTGATGTTGTTACCTATTAGGTCATTCAAGCTTTCTTTTGTTTCTATTGATTTGAAATACTACGCTGTTTCTACCTAGACTAACCAAAAATTATGCATGATTGATCTGCAACATCTTATTAAAGCAATGATGAAAAGCTAACATGTAAGAAGAACTTCATTTGAGAGGTTCTTCAATGAGATGTACTTGTTACCCTTGGCTTTTGAGCTTCTATATGAAATTCTTATAGTGATTATAGTTTTTTTTTCAATTTCATTTAGTTGACTAGGCATAGTATAGTTGTTCCATTCTTAGTGTCCTGACTTTTGCACAAACTTGGTTCTCTTTTGCAAGTTGATTCTTCTATTTTTAGTTCATAGAAGTTTATAATTGTGATTAATCGATAAACCCAAGTGAAGAGCTAGTAATTTAAAAAATAAATTAGACTAGTTAATAAAATTACTTCAGTCTATATAAATTGTGCATGTGTAGCTCACCTAAATTTTAGGACTAGAGAAATCACGTAAATTGTTGTTGGTTTACTAATTTAGATGTAATTTAGCAAGTGATTATTGATTTCAAGTCTAATTAGATTACCAATATGATGTTAGTCTAAACCTGAATTCTCCAATTGAATTTTGTCTACTTCTTTTTGTTGGATTGGTGGAGTATCTTCCAGAAGCTTGGAGATATTGTCCATATACTGATTTGGGATTTGAAAACAAAAAACTATTTAGTACGATCACATTGCCTATGCTAATTAAGAAAAATTATACTTTTGTTTATGTTTTGGGTAAGCTAAGAGTTATATTATAGTAGGTACTAAGTCGTGGCTTATCGTGATCAAAAGCTACCTATTAGAATTTTATTTTTAATTTTCAATTTTTCATGTCCATCTTGCCCATCCAAGCTCTATATTTCAAGTCATCTGACGTCCTCAATCTCCAACCCATGAATCAGGTGTTTTCTTTTATTTTCTTTTTAACTTTCGCTATTTTCACTTTTTAATTTTCTTCACTTCTTTGAATTTTACGGGATTGTTTACTTATGTGTTTGATGTAGTATTTTAATTTTTTCTACAGGTTTTCTTTTTATTCTTATTTTCGAAACTGCTCTTGTGTATAAGGTGATGAACTGTTGTTTGTTTTGTGGCATTTTTAAATTATTTTACTTTAGATAGGCAATTCATACCTGAGCTCCTTAAATCTTTAGGTCTTTTTAGAAATTATAAATTAGCATGAGATGGTTAATTGTCGTCTTTGTAGTTAGAATTGCATTCAAAAGACACTTGTAATTTAAAGAAGCTCTTCTATTTATTATGCTTGAATTTTTTAGATTCAGAGGAAGATGAGAAAAAAACATGGAAAGATAGGAAAAGTGATACATAAGAAGACAAGGAAAGAGATACATAGCATATTTATTAGATGATTAGTAGAAATTTGTAATATTTTTAGTAACAGAATAGTGACGAATAAATTCGTAGTGAATGTCTTTAGCACATGGCAAATTTACCGACGGAAATATATTTACCATCGCTAAATTTATCACTGAAACAAATCATTCCATTGGAAATTTGCCTACGGATTTGTTATTTCCATAGGTAAATTGAACGACAGATCATATAATTTTGTTGGTAATTTTAATGACAAAATTTGAATCCGTTGGTAAATATAACAAATGACGATAGTTTTTCGGTCTGCACCTTCTGATGAAAATATTTTCCTTCGAGAAAGGTGCCTACAGATAATTCTCCAATGCCTTTTTCCTTTGCTAAATTCTATTGGCAATTTGGTTTCCCTACAAAAATTCACTCATTTTTGTTGGAAATTTCCATCGGAAAAATAAATTTTTCTTGTAGTGATGGTTATTGATTACCTTGTATGTCAATAAAAGGCCAAGATATGGGTGCTAGAATCTGCACGATATTAGGATTATAATATCTCTGAGGGATATTTGCATGCCTCTCAATCATTCCAGTTTGATTGCGTTGAGTTTGAAAATCTACAAACTGATTTTCCATAGGAATATACTGATAGGGTTAGGACCAGATGATCTTGAATAGTCAGTGAATAATCAATCTTCATGACCAATTACACCAAAGATGCTTTCCAATATCCTTCTGTTGTCTAAAGTGTCACATTGTTCATGCGCTAATCTTTCAACCCCATCAGCCTAAAAAATTTATTACTTATATCAATTGCACATAATCTTGAATCATTTCATACTCATGAAATAAAATAATTTGAATGAATTACTTACAGTAACTACACGAGATGCTCCAAGTGGGGTTATACAATGTCTAGTGCATTGAGCATACCATTACATGTATTCAGATCAATTATTCAAATGCTGCCAACCCGATTGTGATGGTTGTTCCATTCATTTATGAACACTAAAAATTCAACTGTCCAATCTAAATATTTTTATCCTCGTAAGTCTATTATATGTAAATTATCTTGTATAAGGGGCGAGCTAGGAATTAGCTAATCAAAGCCAAATTATTGCATGATTTTATTTGGTTGATGCCATTCAATGATGTGGAAGCATATGAGTGGAATAACAAACATCCAACAAGTATATCCAATTCTACTATAATCTGGGAGCAAGCTTATTACGTTGATGTAAGGTTCCCACTCAAATTGCAATACAAAATTAAAATAATTTAACAATAACAGTATTATGGATATTATGTGTATTTTTTTATTAACATATCATGTTCAGTATAATAAATGGATAATATTATACTATGAACCTATTTTGTTGACTACATGTCTAATATTTCTCGATGTACGTGTATATCTATCCAATGATTGTTACATATGTTGACTGGTTTTATCTATCTAAAATAACAGCATATTCAAATAAGCAAACGAATTATATTAAATTGAATTTGGATAAAAACAATGTTATCAATAATGAACATGCTAATGATACCTGACTCCATAAGCCATGATTCGGTTTAGCATATATGGTTGTATATGTTCTGGCCTAAACTAAGAAAATTGTTCCCATACCCATATTTGTAGGAGTTGTAGATCACCAACAACTCTTTTAGCATTAAAGCGAGTGGCCCTGCATAGATCTCTATATAGCCAAGCGAGACAAGCTAATTCCCAACTATATCTACCAATGGAATCCAAATTCTCTAGAAGAGGGAGAAACATCAAGTGGACCAAATGTGAATTTTTTTGATGAAAATAACAATCCACCAAAACATCTCAGCATCCACGCATAAGCATGTTAGTGTATCACTTCAGGTGTTGCATAATCGGGCAATTCACTAAATGTTATATCTAACCATGTTAATTTCACTTTACCTCCATGCAAATCATTCACAAGAAGAACTGCTCTTATTAGATTATGATAAATTGTCATCAAATTCATGTTTGTTCTTCCTATAATGAGTTCACCCTCAATAGATAAACTCAAAATCTTGAAGTGTAATTGTCGCTTCATCACATGTGAGATGAAATGTGTGCATTTTCAGTCGCCACCTCTCAAAAAGTGATGTGATTAAATTCCAATCTAATTTAATCATACCAATATTAGCAATTCTTAGCAAACCAGCTACTCTTATATATGGTAAAATTCTTGGATCAATATTTGTATAGTGCTCATCCATGCTACTTCTTCTCATCCTTGACAATTCTCTATCAACTTTTAATATGAATAAAATAAGTCAAATCATATAGGAAAAATTAAAATATTTTAATAACAAAATACTATACAGGTAATATATAATAGTAATTAAATTTTTACTGAATTATTTTATATTGCATCTAAACAGTGTTTCGTTTAAAGTGTTAACAATTCGTCATTAATGGGATCCAAATTTATTCGTACAATTCCTAAATGGCAATCCATATCTAAATCTAAAATCAATATAACATCATACATGTGCAATGAATTGTTAAAAATTAAGTCATTTATTTATTTTATTATTGTTTAAACTTTTTACATGTTGCAATATTTGTTGTAAATAATTTAATTCCATATATCATCAGTTTATTATTATGAAACAAAAAATTACAATTAATAAAAACTCAAACTATGAAATAATAATATTAAATAATTAACCTTAAAAATTGATAAGAAACACTTTAACTATAAATGATATTAAAGTTTAGATATAATACACTGCCACTTTCATTGATACAATACTAATTTTTTACATGTACTAATGAACATAATATCTAGGTCATAAGTTATAATTATACCATCTATAATAAGCTCTTTGATCCATTGGAATTGTATCTATGATTATTCAAAAATAATCACCACTGGTTTTAATGACATTTTTCACAAAAATGAATACAAATTTCCCATATTTTTTCACATCAGGCATATTCCAAATTGTAAAAATAGATTTGAAATAGATCAATGGCACTGTTATTCATAGAGTTTCCACCATCTCTCTTTCTGTGATGGGATATTCAGACATTATAATATCTTGTAATTTTTTACTTATTTTTATAATATGATCAGTAATTATCATGCTGTTTTCAATTCTACTACAGTACAAATCATTCCATTTTTGCTTGATAATTGCCCTTATCATGTCATATCTCATACATCTCGGAGCCAAATAGGTACATATACACCATCTAAATTGTGAAATAAATAAAAATAATTTTTATTTAAAAAATTGATAAATATTTTAATTTCATTTTTTATTATAATTTATTAGTTTAAAATAAATTATGTTATTTTATGAAATTAACTATTGTCAAATTACTATTATATTAAATAATTACAATACATGCATTGACTTCCATAAAAAAAATACATAACTTAAAATGTATACAAAAATACATAAATTTTAAACTATACATAAAAATTGATATTTTCTATTTTCTAAATTATTTGAAAGTATTTTATAATTAAATACAACAATTAAGTAGTTTCGTCAATAAAAAATTCACCATAAAATTTTAAATAATATAAAAATTTGCAAAACATTAAAACACTCTAAAAATTGAATGTAAAAAAATTAATAATGGTACATAATATTTAATGTTGTTATGCAACTATTTATTTAATTATAATTTCTTCATCCTATACATATACATATAATTATTTTTGAGATAACTACAAATAAATTTTTCAATTTTATGTGCACTAGCTAAATAAAATCACTCAATATAAAAAATATGATAACTTACCTTCAATCATATTGATCAAAATAATATTGTCAAATTAATAACACCTATACTTTAAAAATAAAAATAAAGTAAGTCATAACTTAAAATTTAAATACAAAAAAAAATAATTTTTACCATATTCACATAATTTACCTTTTTCTTTATAGTCTTCAACAAAATTTTGAATAATAACTTTAATAACACTTCTTTAACAATTAATAGAATATTGAAATTTAAATATAAACAAAATAAGAAGGAGCAATGAATTGTTAATGCAAGAAATTCAATGAGAAAGAAAGAAAGAAAAAAATTCAACGAGGACAAAAGCAATGGCAACAAGGTGAAAAATGAGTTAAGAAATTGCTATTTAAGCTAAACATTTAATAAATAAATAAATTTTGTAGAATCCCATGCTTCTGCTACAGGGTACGGGATTTGTTGTGTGCTCTGTAGCAGAGCACACAGTAAATCTCGTGCACTTGTGAATACGACTTTAAAAAAATATACATAAAATGATAATTATACCTGCCATTTTCTAACCTCAGGCCTTACTAAAGGATTCTCACATCTGTTGTAATGGCCTAAATACTGCGCCAGTTGAAAATAGTATTTTTCGATGGTGAATAGCGATACCAGGGTGAATAGTACTTCCTAAGGTCGAAAAATATTTTATTTGATCATCAGAAAGAGCATGTTAGCAAGAGCCCATGGTTGAAATTTGGAGCAAAAATGAGGTCAAATAAGTCCCCAAAGTTGAAAATAAGAAAATTTTACGGTTTAATTTTAAATAGTGCTCGGGTTGACTGAAAGTTTAAATGGGAGTTTAAAAATAGCAAATGACCTCCAAAAATTACCATAATTTTCAGATAGACATTAAATGAGATATAGAATCATATGTTAAAGAAAAATAATTTTTTAGTGATACGAAAAATCGTGCTACCAAATTGGCAAAAGTGGATCAACACGAAAAATAATTTCTGATTAGCTCGAAAGTATTCATGAAGTTTAATGAATATATTTTAAGAGTTTTGGAAGTATTTTTATTAAGGTTTCAACACAGAAAATAAGAGAAAAATAATGATTTTGGTTTAAATAATGTTCGATTGATCACGGATTTGATCAGGGCTTTAAAAATAACAAAGAATCTTTAAAATTTACAGAAATTTACTGTTGGATTCTAAATGAGGTGTAGAATCATTTGGTAAAAAAAGTTATTTTTCAATAACACCGAAAATTTACTAATATGACCGATTTGATTGAATTGGATCGGAAATAAACTTCAATTGAGTTAAAATTTTGTATGGAGGCTTAATATATTATTTTAAGAATTATGGAATTGAGCTTTGAAAGTGAGAGAAATAATTTGTGGAGGCATAATTGGCTTGAAAAGGCATAAATGGGCATAATATGATGGGACCACTTGGTTGGACCAAGTTCAGTCTAAACTAACCCTATAAATACCTTTAAAATATGCAATTCTCCATAATGTTCACTAAGATTCACATTTTTATCCTCTCTTCCATGGCCGAATGGCCTTTTGTCTTCATTTAAGGGATTTTCTTCAATTTGCTCTCTCACTCCCACCAAATTAAACATTTTCAAGTAATTTTCAGTCTCTCTTTTTAGTGGTAAAGGTCTCAAGAGTAAGGTGCTGAAAGTGTAAAAAATAAAGAAAAAAAGATTATATCTCTAAATTAAGGAATATAAAACTGGTGGTTTTGATTTGATTTAAGGGTCTGTAAAGATATATTTAAGGTTATAGAGTATGATTTTGTAGCTAGATTGAACAAAGAAAGCCAGAAATTAATGAATTTTTATCCTTGTATTTTTGGCATTTTAAGGATTTCTATGGAAAAAAAAAAGTAATTCCATGGATTAAGGCAAAATAGAGAAAGATTAGGGTGTGGAAGAGATGAATTCAAGGTTAGTGAATATAAAATCCTACTCTTTCCATTAAAATATGTATAATTTTGTGTTATGTATGGTATGTGGATGAAATATGCATGTTTATTTGAAATAAATTTGATGGACATGTTTAGGGAGGATTGAATATGAGAATTTGAATGATAAAGTAATAGAAAATAAATTTGTGGAAGGAAGGGTAAGCGTGGCCGAATGGTGTGTGTGTGGGTAGAATGGTATATTTTGGTAACATCTTGAATGTAAAGCCATAAATTGTATGTAAGTGAATTTTTAATAGTATACTAATTTAATTGGAATTTTTGGAATTTAGTAAAATATTTTTAAGTAAAATTTTACATTATGTTAGTAATGAAAATATTAGATTTTAATGAAATAAATTGAGTTTATTGCATAAAAGAAAATAATATTAACCAAAAAAAATGATTGAAAAGAAAGTAGTTAATGAAATGTAAAATGGCATAATTAGAGCGCAAAGGGGACCTAAATGAAAGAAAATAAAAGTTTAAGGATCAATTGATAATTTTGCCAAGTATTGAAAAAAATGATAATAAACTAAGTGAACTAAAGGGTTGCACTGTAATTTTAAGTAAAGTTTAGTTAACAGGATAAAACGAAAGGATTAAGTGAGTTGATATGTGAAATTATGAATGAAATATGGTTTAAGAACTAATTGCAACTTTTCAAATGAATATTGAATAACAAGTATAAATTGTGTAATTTGTGTCAAAATTATAAATAAAATGAATAAAAGAGTATTTTAGTAAGAAAAAAAAAAAGAAAAATGGATTAAAAAAAAGGGATTCAAATGAAACAAATGAAAATTTCAGGGCAACATTGAAATTTTGCAATATTGAGGAAAAAGGATGAAAATGGTAAATTAAGCATTTTTAAAGGTTAATTAATTAAAATGAATAATTAAGTGAATATCGAATGCAAATTTGCATAAGAAATGAAATTTAGAAAGTAAACTAAATTGTTACAAAAATAGCGAACCAACAGTGTAAATCTATAACAGTGGCAAATTCATAAATAAAATGAACTAAAGGGGTACTTTAATAATTTATTGAAAATTTTGGACTAAATAGTAATTTAGTGAATGAACAGTCTAAAAATGAATTTTTGTGAAGTAGAAGGACTAATATGAAATTTTATATAATAAGTTGGAGTAAGGATCAAAAGGAAATTTTGTAGGTCAATAAATGAATGTGAAGTATAAATAAATAAATTAGTGTCAATTTTATAATTAATGTACAAAAATGGCAATTTTGTAATTAAATGAAGAATTGAGGAATAAATTGAAAAATATATCAATGTAAAGGTACTAATTGATAGAAAATTTATAAATATTTCTGAGAATGAAATTATTAAATTATTGGTAAGTAATTCATAAAAGGGTGAAAATAATGAATCATAATGAAATAATTCATATCATAAATAAAAGTGACAGAAAAGATAATTAATAAGTGACTGAAAATGTAAAAGTACGTGAAAGTGTTAAAAATGTTAAAGAGAATCTAAGAAAAATAAAATTACCTATAAATTGTGTGAGAATAATACGCAAGTTAAGTGATTAATATCCTGAAATGTAAAACCTAGTAAAAAAGTTAAATGTGTAAAGGTGATAAAAACATGAATTGAAAAGAAAGCCTTGAATAATTAGTGTACTGAAACGAAAAGAAAGTGTTGAATGAACAGTATTCTGAATTAAAAAAAGAATTGACTGGCAGTGTATTGAAATTAAATGAAAAAAAAGAAAATTGAAATATTGGAAATATGGAAAATGATTCTAAAATGAAAAAAAAAAATGTAGCCCTTAGTAATAGTCTAGCAGTTTAATCTAGCTTAAGATATAATTGGCTAGCCATAGGAATACTTATACCGCGATGAAAGTCATGATGACTTGCTTTGCTATAGTAGGATTGTAATGATCACCTATAGTATCGATTATGATTGTTCTACTCTGTTCTGATTTGATCTGAGATGGATTGGTTTTTCGGGATCATCCCCTATTATACTGTACTGTTGTGGCTCATGGGATTCACGTCCCGTATATCTGGTCTAAAGATTTCTACCAGATGTGTACTAGAGGCATAATAGTAATAATAATATAAAAGTACAAAATATGAAATGTGAATGAAAATGAAAAAGGAATCAAGACTACTATGGATGAAAAAGAAAGGTCAAAGTCAAAATGACAAGTTACCCAAATAATGAATTTAATAGGTAAAAGTGATAAAATAATGAATGAAAAACTTAAAAGTAATCTGTTGTAGTCCTGAAGGACTAAAAACGTAATTTGACATGAAAATATTAAAATGAGAATTTATTGATAATTAGTATACGAAATAATAGATTTAAATGGAAAATAAATAAACTGATAGCAAAACTGTAAATAGCTTGTAAACGATAATTTCAAATACAATGAAAAAACTAGGGGCTTGGTATATAAATGGTCATAAAATGGTATATTGGACATAAAATAATAAATTACATATCAAGTAAGCAAATCAATGTGAAGTAGAGATAAGCAATTGAATAAATGCTTCAATGTCTGGGTAAATGATTGTATGTCTAAACGAAGATAAATTTTCAATGAAATCAGAATGTGAATAAATGTATCTGTAAATAGTAAAAAAATGGTACTAAAATATAATAAAATAATACGATTTATAATTTGTAAGCTGCATAACAAATGGTAAATGAAATGTATAATTAAGACCGGTTAATATTATTAAAGCGATTAATTGGGACTGAAAGATAAGTATAAAAATGAAATGACAACTATATCCTACTGAATGACTGAAATAGTTTTGCATGAATGGGTGCATAATTGTATGGTGCACATTAAAATGATAAAATGAATAGGTAATGTTAAAGAATGCTCGTGAACGCGTGCATGTGTGTAAGTATGTGTGTATGCATGCGTGTATGTGTATGTGTGAATATTAATGTTGTGGAAAGTTTGGAATTGGTATCCATCATTGGGCATTTTTAATACTTAGCACGTAGTGTTGCTACTGCGTCCAGGTTATAAAAGTAAGAAGTTAAAGTGGCCGCAAGCTGAAGTTGACCAAGATCAGTGATACAAAGTAAAAGTGACAGTATAGATATGGCATGTGTATGTTCCCACAAAGCAATTGACTTAGGTATAGATAGTTATATATTAGTTGGTACTATTCTATTCAGAGTAGTTATGATGATTTATTGTTACTATTGTCTGAACATTTTGGTATTATATTTATTGATGAAAAAAATTTATTGTTCTATTTACTAAAGCATTTGTTACTGTCTTAGTATGTCAACATCCGATTACTGTACGTACAGTACAGTGGTATAAGGGTGTTACATCTGTCACCTCATCAGAGTGAAATGACATCATTTTCTTTTACCGAAAATAGGAATATAAAGCATCATTTTTAAGTGCCATGATAGCAGTCCCTTCCCACGCAAAACGACGTCGTTATGTTACAGTGAAAAAGGTAGCATGGAGTGCCATTTTCAATCCAAGAAATGCACCTAATCATATAAGACCCATGTCATTAGAAAATGGCAATAGTAGGTGCCATTTCTTAATACCTCATTTTCCCAATTATGTTTGTAGCCTTAAAACTCTAAAAATTTTTCAAAATTATCCCAAAAAAACTCATAAAAGGCCACCCAAAGGAAGGTTATTATTGTCTGGCCAAAATTAGAACTTATATGTGGTAATAAATATGTGATAATTATTTCATTTTTCATGTGAATGTTAAGTTGGTCTAAAGAAAGGTTTAATGTTTGATAGAAGTTTATTATCAATATTTGATTATTGCACCAAGATTACCACTTGCAAGTTAATTTTTCTGTCCAAAAACTAAATTTCAATGTTAGGTTAGGTGTCTTGTGATGGGATTTGCCATTATTTTTGAATCTTCTATTTTGTAAAATTTAAAGTATTGATTGTGAGTTTGATATATATTATGTTGTTCTCTGAACATAGAAAATACTTCTACTGATTCAATATATGCAAATATTAACTCACTTCCTATGCTAAATGGCATAAATTATAAGAAATAGAAGGAAAACGTTACCATCATCTAAGCTATATGGATCTAGATTATGCACTTTGGGTTGAGCCTCCTACTCCTTTTACACTCTTAGAACAAAAGAGGAGTTTTGAGAAGTGGGAGCGCTCAAAGCACTTAAGTCTAAAGACCGTGAGACGTACAATTCCCAACACATTCAAGGACATTGCATTCGAAAATCAAAATGCTAAATCGTTCCTTTAAGTCCTTAAAAGTTGCTTTGCTAAAAGTGAAAAGGCTGAGCAAGTAGTTTGATAAACAAACTTGTTTCCATAAGGTAAGGCAATGGGAGGATAAAGGAATACATTTTAGCAATAGCACAGATTGTATCCAGGCTAAAAGCACTAAAAAATTAGAAATTTGTGAGAATTTATTAGTGCATTTGGTTTTTATCTCTATTCCTTCACAATTCAATTAGGTTTAAGTGAGTTATAATACTCAAAGGGAGAAGTGGACTCTTAATTAGCTCATTTCTCATATGGTGAATGAGGAAGACATGATAAATCTTGGAAAAGTAAAAAATGCTCATTTGGCATTATCTTTCAAGGGCTATAATAAGAAAAGAAAGAATGATAAAGAAGTTGTTGAACAAAAGAAGCAACATAAGAAAAATAAGGATAAAATTTAACACTCTGGTTGCTTCTTTTGTAAAGGAACTTCTCATAAGAAGAAAGATTGTATCAAATATCATACTCGGCGTGCAAAGAAAGGTGTATTTTATGTTTTGTTTGTTTTGAGGTTAATTTAATTTCAGTACTTAGATACGCTTGGTGGATAGATTATGGTGCCACTACTCACATAAGTGTATCCATTCAGGGTTGCTTGAGCTACTGAAAGCTGAGTGATGGTAAAAGATACATCTACATAGGCAATGACAAGCAAATTGAAGTTGAGATAATAAGCACTTTTAGGTTATTATTAAGGACCGGAGTCTATTTATATTTAAAAGAGGCTTTTATTGTACCATCAGTTGGACAAAATTTAACATATATATTGGACAAATCAAGATATTCTTGTTCTTTTAGAAATAATTAGTTTAGTCTTTTTTGAAGTTTGAAATTCATTGGTTCTGATTCTTTATCTAGTTTGATAACCTATACTTTCTTGATACAATTACTTCATATAATGAAACCCTGCATGTGGGTACTAAAAGAAAATTAATAGTGAGAATTATGTATCACTTTGGTTTAAGAGATTAGGCTATATTTCTAAACTATGAATTGAAAGGCTTGTGTCAAACGGAATTCTTAATTTACTGGATTTTTCAGTGTATTAAAGGAAAATAAACAAACAAAAGGAGATTAGGTGCCACCAGATCTGCAAATATTTTAAAACTAATACATACAAACATTTATGGACCATTCCCTACAGCTTCCTAGAATGGTCAATGATACTTTATTATGTTCATAGATGATTATTCATGTTATAAGTACCTTTATCTCATTCATGAGAAATCTTAAACCTTGGATGTGTTCAAATCCTTTAAAGCTAAAGTTGAAAATCAACTAAATAAAAGGATTAAAATTTTTAGACCTGACCGTGGTAATGAATACTATGGTAGATATGATGGATCAGTTGAACAATGTTCAGAGCCATTTTCCAAATCTCTAAAGGAATGTTGATTCATCCTACAGTATACCATGCTAAAAAGTCCCAACATAAATGGTGTAACTAAAAGATGAAACAAAACATTGAAGGATATGGTAAGGAGTATGATCAACCATACTGCTTTGCCAAATTCACTCTAGGGAGAGGCGTTAAAGACTGTAACTTACATCCTTAATAGAATTCCAACTAAAGCAATAACCAAAATCCCTTATAAACTATCGACAAGTAAGAAATCTAGCTTAAAACATTTACACATTTGGGCTTGTCCAACTAAGGCAAGGTCTTACAAGCTAAATGAAACAAAATTGGACTCAAGAATGGTTAGTAGATATTTTGTTGGATACTTTAATGGTCTCAAGGATACAAATTTTATGATCCCACAAAAAGATCATTTTTCGATGGGAAATGCCAAGTTCTTTGAGCATGTTAAATTTAGGAGGAGGGGAGAGAGAAAACGTTAAAAACTATCTTCGAACGAGAATTTATTTCTTTTCCTACAATTATAATATGCTATGATCAGGATATCAAGTCTTTCTTCTTGATACAGTTCAATAACACTAAAACCACAATACAATGTCAAAAATCTCTTGGATCCTGTTCAATAGGTTATTCATAAAGAACAAACTCAACAACCTTAAAAACAAATGACATTAAAAAGGTCCACTAGAGAAAGGAGAAGTGCAATTTCAGTTGACTAGATTGTATTTCTCCAAGATCATAAGGTAGATAATGAAATAAGGGAAGATGATCCAATAAACTTCCATCAGGCTATTGAAAGCTTAAAATCTCGAAAGTGGATCAATTCCATAAATAAGGAAATAAAATCCATGAAAGACAACGAGGTTTGGGATCTTGTCCTGTTGCCTGAAGGTATAAAACCTATTGGTTTGTAAAATGATATTTAAAACAAAAAGAATTCAAAAGGCAATATGGAAAGATATAAAGCTCACCTTGTTGCCAAGCGTTTCACTCAAAAGGAAGGAATTGATTCATCTAGTTTCACCAAAAGACTCTTTTAGAATCATAATGGCATTTGTGGCACATTTTGACCTTGAGTTGCATTAAATCAATGTTAAGATAGCATTTCTCAATGGCGATATTGACAAAACAATTTAGATTGAACAATAAGAAAACTTTGTTTCAAAAGATTCAAAGCAAATGGTTTACAAATTAAAGAAATCCATCTTATGACTCAAATAGACTTACTGTTAGTGGTATCACAAATTTCATCAAATTATCATTTCTTTCGATTTTAAGATAAATAAAGTTGATGAATGTATATACCACAAGTTCAGTAGGAGTAAGTACATTTTTCTGGTATTATATGCCAATGACATAGTGCTTGCCAACAATGATATAAGCATATTGCATGAAACTAAGAGATTTCTATCAAAAAAATTGAGATGAAAGATCTTGGTGATGTCACTTTTATATTAGGAATCAAGATATATTGAAATTGCTTTCGAGACATTCTTGGATTATCACAAAAGTGTTATACCAAAATATTCTCAAAAGGTTTGGCATGCAAAATTGTAAACCAGGAGATATCCCAGTAGCTAAAGGAGACAAGTTTAGTCGTAATTAGTGGCCAAAGAACGAATTCGATTCTAAGAAAATGCAAAACATTCCTTATGCTTCAACTATAAGAAGTCTAATGTATGCTCAAGTTTGTATACGTTCAGATATTGCATACATTATTGGAATGTTAAGCAGATATTTAAGTAAACCAGGCATAAATCATTGGAAAGAAGCCAAAAGTGTTATACGGTATTTACAGAGAACAAAAGAAAATATGTTCACATATATAAGAGATAGGATTAGTTAGAGATCATTGGGTATTCTAACTCTGATTTTGTCAAATGCTAAGACAATCATAGATCCACTTTAGGCTACATTTACTTGCTAGCTGGAGGAGTTGTTTTATGGAAAAGTGTGAAATAATCACTCACTACTTCTTCTATTATGGAAACTGAATTTGTATCATGCCATAAGGTATCAAATCAAGGGATATGGTTGAAAAATTTTGTTACATAGTTGTGAATTGTGGATAGAAGTTATTATGTGACAATACATCAGCAATGTTATATTCTAATAACAATAAGAGCTCTTCAAAGTCTAAACATATAGAAATTAAGTTCCTAATTGTTAAAGAAAAAGTTCAGAGTAGTTAGATATCTATAAAGTATATTGGCACAAACTCCATGATTGCAGATTTACTTACTAAAGGATTAATACCCAAGGTCTTTCTTGAGCACACTACTCACATGGGTGTTACACTATTAGATGATATATCAATTTAGTGGGAGTTTGTACTTACATATGTTTAAATTTATTTTGGTTGACATGTTATATGGATATTTTATGGATACATAAAGTTTATAATTTGGTTAAAGATCTTATGCAGTTTTCACACTTAAGTTTGTTTAATCTCGTTAAGGAATAAGGTTGGACCAGTTGAAAATAGGCATGTTAAAATTACGTTGCATGATATTTGCATGTTACACATCCATATTGTTGGTCATATTGATATATGGGACCATTGTTGGGCCCAGTTACGATAAATGTAACAAAGATCTCTTTGATCCTATATTGATATAATTGATGGTTGGGATTGTCAGAGATGATTTCAGTTATGCTAGCATTTTTTAGCTCATAATGTAACACCCTTAACGGAATAGTTCTTTTCGATATAGAATTAAGCGATTAGCCAGTAATTTTTTTTAACATCGATTACAAAAACTTATTTATCAATCAAAATCATCCATTTAACTAGCCAACTTATAACAGTTTAAAATTACTATTCATTTTATCGAAAATTCGATAGTATAACGACTATATACTTAATAGCCTCTTAAAAAATCAAACAAAAATACAGCCTCACAGAGACACAATAGACTATAACAAATAACAATATACATTTTAAACAATCAATCACATATCAATCATATCCATTCCAAATCACTTACAGACACTCACCCATTAACAAATATAACAATATTAGTCAAAGCACAGATCAATCTTTTACCTTAATTAGCTACGTTTATACATATCATAATACAACTTAATTTAAGATTATCTCTTCTCTTCAGATTTTGCTCCACTGTGAACTATGCTTTCGTAATTCTTCAGAACCTACACGCAGTAAATACTACGTACTGAGCACTAAATATGCTCAATGGTGACTATTAATCAAAGTATTTCCCCAAAAGAGCATAATTACGCTAATTATGCTAAAAATCGTTTTTGTTGTATCGAAAACTCTTTTTAACATTTTTGCCACTATTTTCAAAGTATTACAAGAATTCTGACAACCTTATCACTTTGGTCTTAATTTTTTGAATTATTTACAAAAATACTCTTTTGCAATTTAGTTACAAAATTGTCATTGCTTTCTTATATTCGCTCTTTTACTTGACTTTTTTTTTGGCATTTTAATAAATTATTGGCTTGCTTTGACTTTTAGGGCATATTTTCTTATTTAATCACTTCAGTACAATTATTATTTCGTTGAATATTTTATACTATTAATTGCCACTAAAATGATAAATTTTTAATTCAATACTCAATTTTCCATTATTTACAAAATTTCTCTTTTAATAACATAAATACAATCTTTGCTATTTATTCTTTTACTTCACTTTTTTGAACTATTTATCAAATTTCAATTATCATTGCTTTTAACCTTTAATGCAAAGTGATATAATTATTTTGAAATATTTTGCAAATAAATCTTTATTTTCTTTCTTTTTTCTATAAAAAGATCCCTTTAACTCACTTATTACAGACTTGTCACTTTTTCAGTTCTAATTGCAAAAATTGGTGTTCATTTGCTTATCTTTAGCCCCTAGTTGATTTTGACTTACAAAATTTCATTCTTAGCCATTAATTTCTTAATTAGTTACGGTATGATCATTTTTGCACTTTAAATACAAGATTTGTATAATTTTTCAAATTCTTCATTTTCAAAGCTATAATTGGTATACAAAATACCAATTGATCTTTATTTTTACTTTTCTTATAAAATTTCATTTTAATCCTTTTTCTTTATTAAAACTTATTTTTTGGCTGATTAATCATTAATTTACTATTTTACCTTTGTAAAATATTTTTTGTTCATTTTTGCTGATTAAGTATACTTTTTGGGGATAATTACAGCTTTGCCCTAAAATTTTTTATTTCTTTCACTTAAGTTCTTTTTCATTTAAAACTTTTACTTTTAACTTACTTTTGAAATTCTGATTTATTCTAATCAATATACCCCTAATGCAATATGACAGGATCACATATATACAAATTAAGAAATGATTCCCAATGAACCATTTATCATAGAATAAATAACAGATACAGATAAATGCTATAGAGATCAGTGATCCTACCCATAAAAAGCAAGTTGCCATAACTTGTACTGTGGTATAAGATATCTTTATAGCTAGCCAGTTATATCCCGAACAAGAATGTTACTACCTGGCTATTGCTAAGGGCAAAAACAATCAATTATTTTTAAAATATTTTTCAAACTTTCAACAATGTTAATTTCTTTTTTTTTTCTTAAAATAGTACATTTTTGTCAATCACACTCTTTTTAGTACTTTTGACTATTCAATAACTTTTTTTCTATTACTTTCTCTTTTCAGTCAGCTTTTTTTCTTTTCAATCACTTTTTGTGAATTTTTCTACAATAATTTACTTTGAACACTTAATACTTTTCAGACTTATAACTCTTGTAAATCTTTTTTCAAAACAGTACATTTTATCATTCACTTCTATTTTATTATCTTTTGTATAGTTTGTGAATTATGTCATCATAATTCACCACTATTAATTTGCATATTACCCTTTTCAATATCGTTTTATTTTACTTTTTAGCTAATTATGTTTTTCATACTTTTTTACACACTTTGTGAATTATATCGTTATAATTCATAATTTCTTGACAATTTATGAATTATTTTTTAATAATTCAATATTTTGACTTTACGCTTATTTTACCCTTTTGACTTTTAACAATTTTCTTAATTTTTCTGTCCAAAATTACGATAGTTAGAAATGTGAAATACCTTTATACGGATTGTGAATTATTTTATAGTAATTCACCATCTTATTTCCAAATTATGAATTATTTTGTACTAATTCAATACAGTCACTTTACTATACTTTTTATTTTTTAAAAATTCATCAATTGACTTTTTCATTTCTTTTATACGTAATGTAAATTAATTTACAATCTTTTACTTGTTTATTGAATTATTTCTCAATAATTCAATATTTTCAATTTAATATATTCAATGTTTTATCTCAAAAATATTCTAGTAATTAATATAAATTTCATAAAAATTTATATGCATATTATTTTACAATTACTATCATTTTTCACTTATTTTATGAATTATTTCATAATATACACTATATACATACACATATGCTTAGCTTAAAAATTCTCAAATAAATTTCATAGATTTTCTAAAAATTCATAGACATTTTATTTTATGCTTATTATCATTTTATAACATAATTAACCAAAAATTCACTATTTTCATTAATTACATCATTCAATAAATATTTCAAAAATATTCACATAACACCTATAAATTCCATAAAAATTAATGGATACATTATTTCATGTTTCCTATTAAATTGAGGCTTAATTTCCTTAAAATACATAACATACAACTCATTTCCTTTAGAAATGAATTTCGGCCAACAATGGAAATTCATTTTAAAATTTTCTTTAAATCAAATTAAGCATATAATTAGGCTTAGTTAGGGTCTAATTACACCATTATAACATCAATTTCAATTATACCTAATTATATGAAATTTTCCTTAATAAACCCTAAGGAAAAATCATGAAATTCAAAGGAAAATACTAAGATTTGATAGCCACTTACCATTTCTCCATGCTTAACCTTCCTTGGGCTTCCTTTAGCTTACTTAAAACCATGAAAATCATTTTTCCTTCAAAAATCCCAACCTTGGCTGAAACCTCAAATTGACCCCCAAGCTTTTATCACTTATTTTTCTTAGCCTTTCTCCCTTCAATCTTTGGTTTGAGGTTGGATCTAGCAACTAGAGAGGCTGAAGCACATTTTTTATATTTGGATCAAGAGAAAAAAATGAAGAAAATATGAAGAAATTTTTGAGAGAGAAGAAGGAGTGAAGGTCGGCCAACAACAGGAGGAAGAAGGAGCTGAAACTTCTAGAAATCTCATGATTTTTACTATGCTTTTCTTCTTTATATAGTGCTTTCAAAGGGCTTGGGCTTGAGCTTGAGTTAATTGGCTAAAATTAATTAATCAAATCATATTAACTACCCAATAATAATTCTAATTAATTTTTTCTACTTTTCAATCCCAAATTACTTTAAAAATAATTTCCTAACTCTTATCAAATTAAATATAGGTTGAACATAAATTTTTGACTCAATCGAAATCCATTTTCAATCAGATTCAATTAAATTAGTCCGATTCAAAAATACCGTTGTTACAAAAAAATTTACTTTTTATTACCAAAATATTCTACATAAGATTTTAGAAAGATCTGCAAATTTTGAAAAATTTCAGAGTTCGTTTGCTATTTTTAAAAATTTATGCAAATTTAAGTCAATTTCTCTATCACATAAATTATAACTCGCTAACTTTTTTGTATTTTTTATTTTTGGAAGTTTATTTGACCTCAATTTCAATTCAAATTTCAATCTTGAACTCACCATAACCAATATTTTTCAATGGTTAAATAAAATATTTTTACTTCCGAACGTACTTTTCAATTCGAAAAATACTATTAACTGTCGAAAAATATTGTTCACGACTAACCCGGTATTCAGCCTATTACACATAAAGTATTATAGTAATATACAATTACTAAGGTTATTGCATATTTATATGTATAAGTCCAAGTGGGAGATTATTGGAATTTATGGACCTATGCAAATTATGTACATATTGTATACAAATTATGTATAAGGTCCAAATAAAAGTGATCTAATTAATTTAAAATCAAATTGAACTTAATAGTCATCTTATTAAAAGTATGAAGGTTATTTTATAAATGCATGGAAACCTAAAAGACTTAATCTAATTTATGATGGGTAAATTAGAAAATAAATCATTTTATCAATAAGGTATGATTTTGATTGCATAAAGATAACTCTAATCCCTAATACATTCTTTTTTCTCCGGCGTCCCATCATTTTAGAGAAAAATCTAAATTTCTATGCCAACTAAAAATCGTAAAATCTCCACATCCTTCATGGCTATAGATTTAGTTATGATTTCGTATCTATTTTATTTTTGACGATTTGACATGATTGATTTATGAGCTATTCTTTCACTTTTATATTTGTATGTTCATTAATTATGTGCATATGTATTAATAAAACACATCAATCAGTTGCATGAATATTCATAGACCGGTTATCTAGTAAGTACCGGTTTTGATTATTCTATTTTTCAATTTGAACACGATTTGATTTTCTAATATTTTGATTTTTCAATTTTTCCTGGACTGCCTGCTTTGTTGTTACACGGACGTACTTCAAGTCAGCTTGATTTTTTTCCTTCAAAATGCAAAATAGTTTAACATCCATCAAATCCGAATGCTAATAGATTGACATGTTATACAGGAAATAAGCAAAAAAATTGAATAGCCTGGATTAGCATAATCAATAGACTCCATTAAATATCATTAATTACATAATTTGCTTAATTAACGGCCCAATACATCTTATCACTTGCATTACATGTCACAGCTACCATAGAGTCTGACTAATTACACAATCAGCTTTTCACTTTTTCTGCAATAGGCTAACCAATGGTACATGTTGAAGACACCACAAACGGACCTCTGAAGAAATTAAAAGACCAAACAGAAATGCACAGAAAAAGGGTTCACATTTCACCAATAACGAAAAACTATAATCAGAAACAAGAAAATTGGATGATTGGAGATGTTACAAGTTCTACATTGCATCCTATTACAGTCAGCTGCTTTATCACTGTCTAAATGTAAAAAACACTTTTCAACATGCTCAATCTTCTAGCACAAAGTTTGCACCGCAGAACACATCAACACTAAGTACAGCTATATAAATGCATATAACAAGCATTGTGATAGCAAAATTTGTTTGATGACATGATAATCAATGAATGTTAACTATCTAGATTGTAAGCACCTAAGCATATCGGAACCCGATAAACTTACGACTCATACTGAACCTATACAGAAAAAATTTTGGTCTCATGGAAGCAACAGAAAAATTTACCGCCACGGAATGTCTCATGTATCACAGAAAATTTCTATGGCCAAGTTCTAGTATAACAAAATTGATTCTTCCTCCTTTTTCCATTTCCTCTAAATTTCACATCCCTGAACACATGGATGCTATTTAAGGTAGGCTATTTTAAAATGAGATGCAACTACTGACTAGTAGCAAACTGTGATAGAAGCATCTTTAATGTCTCGTATGTCATGAAGACAATCCCAACACTAGGAACAACCTTGTAGTATTCAGGCAGCATCCCTCTGTACAAGCCTCGCAAGCCTTCATTATGGATTATATGCCCAAATGTCCCAAACAAACCAGTTGTATAGACACGTGCTCGACCCCCTACCCCTTCCAACTGCATTCGTCTCCTCACAAGATCCAAGGGAAATGTTGCTGTAAATCATCAGAGAATACAATTATGACTAGAAATAAACAAAAGCAAAAGTTATGCCAAATTGATGCATCTTAAGGAAGAGAAAACTGCTTAGAGAACATGAACTCGGCTCAAAAAAACATGAAAATCTCTGTTAAATTTTGATTATCAATACGGTTACTAAAAAGGTCATACTACTAGTTATAACAGATGAAAAAAAAAAAAAAAAGATAAGTGGAGTTCTCCATGTGGAGGATTGCAAAACAACAGAGAAGTCTTCCACCAAAAGCACAAAACAAGTACAGCAAACTACTGAAATTTCATATGAAAGATATATCAACACCGCTATAAATCAGTCAAACTTTTGCAAGTATTTAATATGCGGGAGACATTTAACAAGCATCTAATGTTTAGATGGACAGAGCCTGAGAGATATATGTAACAAGTTACATCACTTGAAGTTTTTCATAGCATGCAAAACAATTTATTGCAAACTTAAGGAAACTTTTACCTCCGTTGGCACCAAAAATTTTCTCAATTCTCACATAAAATAAATAGCAATCAATCAAATTATCTTCACATCTACACCTCAAAAAATTCTGATAAGAAATTGTATATGTTTATGATACATAAAAATGAGAAAACATTTATCCTATTCCATAAAGTGCCATGGACAAATATCACATGCTTCAAGGAAGTTAAAAATATATATATATCAGCAACAATTGGCGAATTCAAAACTTAGAGACCACACCAGAAGTGGGTAAATTACAGAAGGGGGAAAAAACTCATGAAATTCAGAAAACCTATTTACTCGGATCTTCACTTTTCTCGATATTAAAGCATATAATATCCAAACACTGAAGGATAAACAGACCAATTAATTTAAAACATGGGGCAGAAAGACTATTCTATTTAAGAACCCAGGGATTGAAGCACTAAATATAACAATCCAAGCATTGAAAAGTAAGAAACTTGGAAGTTCAAGAACCATATAATTCACATGACCATGCGTTTATTTTGCCAAATCCCAGCAGGGATTTGTTACATAGTAGACTACAGTTTCTTTTATAACAGCACAGCAACATTTCTATCAAATACAAAAGTATATTATCTAATAAAATTTGAAACAACTACCAATAAATGGGGTCTGACATACAAGGACCTGATTTATTAAGAAAAAAATAAGATTACCAACAATTTCCAGGTATATATTGTCTTCTAAGAATCTGAAACACAACCACTTTGGGCTATCATAAGAGGCTGCTCACCTGTTGATGATGCAATGCCTGAAAGACTACCACATGCAAGACTAACCGCAATGGTAGGATCATCAGGCCTGTAGTAAGAATTACAACAGTTTAACATATATCACTACAATTTAAGAATGCCAACTGGAAACATCAAACATGAAATTGCAAATTGACCTAATATAGTTCAATTCAGCCCATTCAAAGAAACTTCACCTTTGAGACTGCCACAAAGATCTAAGAGACTCATAAACAGAAAAGCTTATAGCTATACTGGGTCCCACACCCTGCAATACACAGGCATCCCCATTGGCATTCAGAATTAATAGACGAAGCAAAAAAGAATGAGACATATATAACACTAACATACCAGTAATGTTGCTCCAAGTCCTTTATACAAGCCCAAAAACCCTTCTTCTCTGCATATAGTTTGAAATGCATGCCAAATTCCTGTATAATAGATAGTATTTCTCTGCAATGTCCAAAACCAACCGCAAAATGGATAGAAGGTTCAGTAATGAAATGTATGCTAACAGGCAGATATAAACCAAACATTTCACTAATGAAATGCATGCTAACAGGCAGATATAAACCAAAACATCATTGCAATAGCAATTATTAAGAAGACCTAAGCCCACATGCCCAAGTATGATGGAGTTACCTGTGCAGCAAGGCGTGTTCTCACAAGATCCAGTGGATAAGTAGCAGAGGCAGCAGTTATTCCTGCCAACCCACCACCAATAAAGTGCACTGCAAGATCCGCAGGTACATTCCCCCTTTGTTTTTCCAGGCCAAGAATTGACCGTAACAACTGCTAAAGAACAAAAGCCAGCATGAAATTTTGGAAGTCGCGTAATCACGGTGCAAATTCTCTTCAGAAAGGATTTTTTGAAAGTTCTATGCGCTTACACTCTTGTAACGCTCATAAGCATAGAAATTCACTGAAGAATAAGGAAGACGGTGAGCAATGGTAACCAAATTGCCTCTCCAAAATGCCCTAAAGCCTTCTTCATGAATAATACGAGATGCCTCTCGCCATATGCTAGCTTTGCTCAATGATGTCACATCAGAATGCATACCTTGAACCTAATATAGGAATACAGGATTAAGCAATAAGTAGAGCTAACAATTAGCAACATAAGGGCACACATGCAGGGTTAAGGCAATGCTAAGGTAATAACAAATATTAGGGATATGCATAAACAATATATAGCAGCACACAAGGAGTTTGATTTTCCAATTTCCATACAAAATTAGTACTGAACAAACTGCTTCAGCTCCTTCCACCACTTGTCATCAATAATTTCGACATTAAACAACTCTAATGCACATTTACATTTGGTAATGGCCTCCAGAAAAACCAGCTTTCTGTTTTCCAATTAAAAGCTGCTGAATGTGCAATGAGCTTATTCTAATTCCCTAGCAAGCCAAAAGAGCATAACTTTATTGTTTGAAGGCAGATAACCAATTCAAGAGGACCAAATTGCACCATTTCAGGGAGAAATATTAAGAAGAAAGATGGGATTTTCATCATTATATAGTAACAAAGTAAAGTAAAAGAGAGGAAAAATTGACCTGAAAAAGGATAGTAAGGCGAGCGAGAGGAGCAGTACAGGTTTTACTAAAAGCACCGGCAACACCGCCGGCAAGAAGCTGCTGCACAGTTCCCATCTGTGATTGCTGACTGAAAGATTGTTGTTTATTATGGTTCTGGTTGTGATTATGCTGTTGCAGAAACTTCCTTGCACCAGCATCAACCATACCTCCATGAACAGCAGCAGAATTCAGAGCTCTCTGTCCCCCCTCAACAACAACACCAACCCTTGCTTCCATACTGAACTTCCTCACTCACTCTAGGGTTTCCCTTTCCCCTCAATAATTTCTGAAACTCCAGTTCAGGTGTGTGTTGAACCTGAAATAGGTGAGGCATACGGTTCAAAAAATCGGATGCACACTCTAACCATGAAATTGGGGGATATATCAAAGTAATGGAGGTGAAGAAGGTAGAAACCTAGAAAAAATGAACAAGTAAGCCCAACCGGCCAAACCCTAAATTAGGGGACAAATGTTGATCATCTTTTTGGGGGGGATTCTATTCCTCCTTTTTTATGAGTTTAGGTTTTAAGTCTGAAACTTCAGTAAGAGAACAAGGGCTTTGGTGCAAATTTGTATTTAATATTTTTTTAATTGAAAATGTCAGAAAAAATTGAGCTGTTAAGTAACGGAGTGATAGGTAATTTTCAGTTTTCCCGGAGCAAAGGCGCACTTGCGTGTCAAAACGACCAGCCGTCCTCGCTGAATTCTCCAATATTACTTTGTCAACTCAAAACAAAGGAAGAACTCCAGTCCAGGTCACCAACTCGAAAACCTAGAAGCAATTTCATCCATTTCCAATTGAAATAAGGGAAAAAGGGTTGCAGGTAAGATCATTTTCCTGACTTTTGTTTTGGGTCAATCTTGGTTTATATTAATCGTATTTTCAGTAATGAATTGAAGGATTTTCTACAACCATGAGTTATACTCAGTGCTGAATTTAAATATCGATTGTTTGATTGCAGCTGGCGAAACGGAAGTGACTGATTATTGATTCACATGAGACTTGAATTAGTTTTATTATAGAATGGAAAATGACGATGATTTCACCTTTTGCCAGGCAAGTTTAATTTTTTTCTTTTTTTAATCCAAAAATGCTTATTTGATCAATTACAAACTATTCTTTTCCCAAATTGTGTCATTTGTAGATGATGCCTGCAGTTTGCTATATCATTTTAGATAAAGGGTTTTATCTTTTCATTATCAGGTGAGTACACCTGCAACCCAAGATGGTCTTGGGGCAAAGAATCTTGCTTCAGAGGTTGAGCGTATTAATGTAAGAGATGGGTATTCGAATGGCCAAAATGGTAATATTCTTTGGAAAGACGGCTTGCCATATAATGCTGCTTCGAAGAAGGAGAAAACTGTTGGTTCTTTGTCTTTTAATGTTATTGATGCAGCATCTCCAATAAAAATTGGTGGTTCGCCTGGACTGGTAGAATCTTCAGGTGTTGGAAATAAAGTAACTGATTTACAAGAACCAAAAGTTCCTGCTAGGAAGCCTGCACCTAGAGCCAAGGTTCCTTTTGAGAAAGGTTATAGCCCAATGGATTGGCTTAAGCTTACACTAACTCATCCTGATCTTGCAGGTACTTTTTACCATGTTCTTGATGAATCTTGTCCATTTTTTTCTGTTAGTTGTTTTCTCCTGTTTGTTTAGTTTGATACTTTGAATATTTGATCAATTGTTATTTCCAGTTCACATATAATTTGCAACTTCTTTGGATGTCTATCTTGATTCTCTTATTGGCCATTTCCAGAGCAGTTGCTTTTTATGATCTGCTCAAAGGAAAAGTTTTGTGAGTAATTAGATTGGCAGGCTGAAATATAAGCAAATTCTTATGGCTATTGCCTATGGTTGATGGTGTGAAGATCAAGTAGTCACGCTTTAGGATTCTTATCAGCTTCTAAGCTATTAGCTATATATTAATGGACAATCGGCATTTTACAGTACTGATAGATGATAATTGTTTCTTTGAAGCTTCACAGATCTAGCTCAAGGTCTTTGAGCTACATAAATTTGACTTTAAATTGATCCAATGAATTATTTGTTCAAACATAAATTAATGTGTAATTGCCTCTTCATATAGAAACTTTTGAGTTTCCCTTGCTGGAGCATGTGCTCCCCACATCCATACAGATTACATTGTTTCAGAGGAAGAAATTTAATATCCTCAAACTCTGTGTGTGTGTGCACTCGCTTTTACTGTAGTTTACTAGCTATTTGGGTCTCTTTCTTTATACCCATGACAAATATGTGTTGAGAGAATATATGGATGTCAGTATTATAACTGTAAATTTTATACTTTGGTTTTAAATAGTTACAATCAGCTCTGCAGTCTTATAAGTTTATGTCTATGTGTCTGTCTTTGGATTATACCCGTTGGAATACTTGACATTGCATGGATATAGACTTATAACCTTTGATTAATTTGACATCCTTTTCCATTTGGCAATTGCCATGATATTCAATTTTGCTTCATGGATTCTCTGTTACAGGATTGAAAGGACAGTCTAATAGAAGGCACATTTCTATGAAAGAAGTTAAACAACACAGAGAAGAAGGTTCCATGTGGACTGTTCTAAAAGGTCGCGTATATAATTTGTCTCCATATATGAAGTTTCATCCTGGAGGTATCAACATGATTCTATGCTGATTAATTTTCCGATAACTGGTGCAGCAAAATTTGTATTCACGGATAAATTGCAGATCTAATGAATGCATTGTTCATTTCTGTCAGTATTTCTGTGTCATGTATGTGCATGCCTGTGCTTTTGTTTAGTCTTCAATAAGTTTTGCTTAATAGTAGATTTGTCTCATACAATGGCCTTCTTCTGATGAATGAATTCCTTCTTTCAGGTGTTGATATGCTGATGAAGGGTGTCGGAAAAGATTGTACATCCCTTTTCAGTATCCTTTTCTAGATTGAGTTTTTAAAAATGTTACCTACACATTGTAACTGAAGCTATTTCTTTTTGTAGTATATAGCCTTGCAATACATGCATATTAGGAATCTTTTTCTTGTAGCAATTTTACATCCAGGGCCAAATTATGTAGCGTCAAAAAAAAAAAAAGGACTATGCTGTCATGTTTTGAAATTGACATTTAGAGGTTTATCAGCATATTAACTAGCAATGGTCAAGGCACATCTCTTCATAACCCTTAAAGTTTTATCAATATTACCTACTTGTGCATTTTCCATGGCTGTCAATGCTTCACAGTTTTGCTTTTGGAATCAAATGTGATCCTTAAGTTCATCTCAGACAAATATCATGCTTGGGTGAATGACGAATTTTTACTGGAGAAGTGTCTCGTGGGTGTTTTAGATGATAATCAATGAAGACAGTTCTCTCACTTATACTTTTCATACTAAGCTGACTGGTCCTCATTATTTGCCTTTCTATTGGGCATTGGTTATCATGCCAGTGATACTTTTTTCTTATATCTTTTTATCATTTGTGTAGTTGGCCACTGGCATAATACAATGTAATCTGAAGTAGATGACCTTTTATTTTTATACTTCAAAGAAATGACGATTTTACTATAGAGTTTCAAATAAAATGACCGTTTTATGTTAATTGGAAGCTTTCCGTTTTCCTCTTTTTTTTTTTCTAGGAATTTTAATTGTTGTCCAGTATGTGTCTTGGATATTTTCTACTTGTACAATTATGCAATGTTAATATTTTTTATTTACCCCTTGTAATATGTGCATCCCTACTTCTTCTTCTTCTTCTTCTTCTTTACTCAGGTCTTGCTTTGCTTCTACATTCTTCTCTCTTTCATTTAGTTTGGTACTATGAATATTTGATCAATCGTTATTTCCAGTTCACATATAATTTCAACTTCTTTGGATGTCTATCTTGATTCTCTTATTGGCCATTTCCAGAGCATTTGCTTTTTATGATCTGCTCAAAGGAAAGTTTTGTGAGCAATTAGATTAGCAGGCTGAAATATAAGCAAACTCTTATGGCTCTGTGCCTATGGCTGATGGTGCCAAGATCAAGTAGTCACACTTTTGGATTCTTATCAGCTTCTAGGCTATTAGCTATATTATATAGCCTATATATTAGTGAGCAGTTGACATTTTACAGTACTGATAGATGATAATTGTGCTGCGTAATTTACGAGTTGATTTTGTTCTATACGGATTTGGAGTTTCAAAGGAGCAAGATAAAGTGGCAGAATTCTCATTCCGTGGACAGCCTGCTGAACTCAAGCATGGCAGTGTTGTCATTGTAGCAATTACAAGTTGTACAAACACATCAAACCCTGGTGTTATGCTTGGGGCTATTCTTGTTGCGAAGAAAGCTTGTGAACTTGGTTTGGAGGTTAGCTTCAGCTTACAATACAAGTAGGATACGGAAAGCTTTATCACTCGCAATAGTTTTCTATACAAAGCCTTGTTTAATTGGAAATAATTATTTCTAACTGAGCTTGTTCACTTGTTATAATCATAGACTCTGCTTTTGGCCACTAGCATGTACTTTTGGCTGATGGTTTTCCAGGTTAAGCCAGGGATAAAAACTAGTCTTGGTCCAGGTTCAGGAGTTCTTGCAAAATATTTGCTCCTTAGATCTGTCACAAAGTTAACTTATGTACTTCCAATATTAGTTATTAAGGTAGATGCACAATACATAGTTCTATTGGTAATTTCTGCAATGGCCTATAGCAGTACTTGAACCAGCAGGGCTTTCACATTGTCAGTTATGGTGGCACAGCTTGTATTAGGAATTCAGGAGAGCTTGATCCATCTGTTGGTTCTGCAATCTCTGATAATGGCATGCTAGTGGATTGGCCTTCCATATAATGTTTTATAACTTGGTCTTATCCACTTCCACAGCCAGATATAGAATTTGGACCAATTATTAAATCTTTTTGGTGTGCCATACTCTTTTGTTTATTGCCCTCTCCTTTAGCATTATGTGTATATATATATAGCTCCGTGTTTGCATTTCAAAATCTTCACTGAATATTCTTGTCTAACAAATTTCAGATCATTTCCTTCAGGCATCGACATTTTTAATATCATCTGTCTCTTTCCTTTTTGAGTCTTAAGCTTGATAAGAAACTAACCAGCTTCTGGGATTTTAGGATATATAGTTTGAATTTGTAGTTTACTTTTGATGGTTTGCATCTTATTCTTGTTCTGCACTTTTCTAGGCTGAATTTGTAGTTTAGCTTTGACAGTTTGTAACTCTTAGTTGTTCATGTACAATTTTTGGTGGCTTGCTTTTCCTATGGTCATATGGTTCTTGGTCACTTGCACAGGCGTTGTTGCAGCAGCTGTGCTTTATGGGAATCGCAATTTTGAAGGGCATTTTCATTTATTGACAAGAGCTAACTACCTTGCTTCACCTCCGTTACTGATCGCCTATGCACTTGCCGGCACGGTATGTCTATAGTTTCTAAGTGGTGATATGGGAAACTTTAATTGGTGAACATTTTGAATGCTTGATCCATCTCATAAAATGCATGTTTGAAAGTGTTAATAAGACTGCCTGGGCTGTGTATCTCCAAAGGCGGTGGAGCCAAGATTTAATATTAAGAGGTGCAAAATTTTAACGTATTTCTTCGAAATGAAAATGCTTATAACGTGCAAAAAAACCTTCACTGGAGTAACTAGTCGGTGCTGTTTTTAATATCAATTCTTCTATGAAAATTAGCCAATCCAGGATAGAAGCAAAGGCCAGCCCTCTCTGAGATGAAGACACAGACTCGTCATGGGTTTTTACTAGATAATATTGATTTTAGTTTTCTCAATATGCTTTTTTACTAGATAATTTGACATTTTTTTCAATTGGGGATTAGTGATTACCATCTTTTTGGTACAATTTGCAATTTTAATTTTTTTTTTCTTTTCTATAAAAATTAGATAAAGGTCTGTATAATAGCAATAATACCGACATCAAAATGAGGAACTGCTAAGTAACAGATGGTAAGTCAATAAGATAAGATATTTTCTATAATTTTTTTTAGATATAATGCTCAAATAAAAATCACGATAGCTGTGTCATTTTATGGATTTGTATTATTTTTTGTTATTGAGAAAAATACACAACTTAAGCGGAACTGTATAATGTTATTTTCGTCATTATCAAAAATAGATATGTTCAAACAATTTAATCTAGTAAATTAAAATAATAATTTTTAGATTGAAAAATGATGATATTTAATTTGTCAAATTTGATTAAAGTAAGAAAGGAAAATGATCAGAGTAATATTTATAACAATATTATTTTTGTATTAGATTCTGATGATAAGTATTGATTTTTAAAGATAAATTAGTCACTAATTATTAAAACATTTAAGAGAAACTTATGCACGGCTGGTTTGTGATGTATGCTGATGCAACATTTTCGTTCAAAGCAAGAAATGTGATGATAATCAATCCCTGGCTCAATCTTAACACTTTATAAAACTCTGACAAGGAAGAGTCAGTTATGAAAACTTAACCTAGTCAAAACATCAAATAAAAATGCACTTAGCAGACATGTTAAGCCCAATTATTGATGAATCAGAGGCCGAAGAAATAGCAGAAATCTCAAAAACAAGTAAAAGTACGTTAAACAAAAACCAGATAGCAGGTATCCGACTTAACCAGAATTTTTCAACTGAGCTTTAGGACAGTTGTAACAATGATGAAAGCTTGTAAAATATGGGCTTTCATTTCACACTTGAAACCACCATCTATGGCCAGTTTAACCATGAATCATTTAATCTCCATTAAGGCATCATTTCCTATCATTTGATTACAGATTTACAGAAAATAATTTATGCCAACCTTTTCTCTTCGCCACAATACATTAAGAGATCCTATACACGGCAATTCACCAGATATGCCTTGTTACACCATTCAAGGGCATGCATTCGACTATCCTGTATTAGCTTGGGTTCTGAAAGTTTCCAAAAAGGCACATCTTGAGCAAATTTGCTATCCATTAGCATGAAAACCTGCTGCTTCGACAATTCTTTGTGTCCAACAGCTTCAACCCACAAAATCATGCAAAAGTTGTCCTCCGAGAACATCTCTTCCAAAGTGTCTGCTTTGTGCTTCAAAACCCCCCATAACAAATCCCTCACTACTTGTTTCAAGTCCAAGGCCAAAACGCTGTGCTGCATTGAGGGGAAAAGGCTCCGACAAACCTACCCCATTATTTTGGTGAAGACCCAGTGTTAATGAAACACTGCTGCTTCCCCCTGCTGTGCTTATACCAACTCCTAATGGGGGATGACTTGACATGCTGCTGTATGACAAATTCACCGGCTCCATATTTCCAGGTGGTAACTCAGGAAGATCATTTCTAGTGCGCTTCAAGGGGGTGTCTTGAACTCTTTGTTCAGACGTTGATGGGTTGTCTGATACAAAAGAATTTGAAACTGGTACTAGATCTCTTGATTTGTTGGCATTCCGTTCCTCCCTCTGTGAACCCTTATGTGCCTGCCGTGTTTCCAGCGTATGTATTTCTTCCACCAGTGGCTTCCAGAGCCTTACTCTTGCATTGATGAACCAATTAGAAACCTGATTTACACGTATTGTCAAACAATGACATGTCAAATTAGTATGAAAGCAAGCTTGAGCATTCCAAATTTTTGGGTGCAAAACCAATAAATTATTAATGCCCTAGTAACAAGAATTGCATACCTGGCTTCGCGACAGACCAGTTTGTTTGGCCAACATTATCTTGTCTGTATCAGTAGGATACCTGCATCAGGATACATGATTTGGTGTTAACAGAAAGGAGACAAGGAAAAAGAGCACAGGAAGATGAATAAGAGGAGGAAACTTTGTAATTCTCGTTTGGAATAGAGAATTGAGATAATTTTTAACAAAATACGAATTAAGAGCAGGAACAGATATTCACTCACGGATGCAAAAAGTGTTCGAACAGCCATGCTCTAAGTACAGTTACAGCACGCTCAGGAAGCCCCCTTTGTGGTCGCCAAACAGGCTGGTGGTCACCGAATCCTGAGTTCTGAACAGCCCTCTGGACATAAGGCCCTCTGTCAAAGTTCCCAAACCTCATAAACTCATCCTTCCCCTGACCCTTATTGGTGAACTGAAGCTGATCAGTTATTGCATTCTTCAAAGACTTGAAATGTTTAGACATAGTTTTTAAGGCCAAATTTGCATATGGAGCTGCATTGCCCAGCCCAGCAACACACTCAAAAGAGGCCACTACTGCTTGCATCTGCTGGTAATAATGTTTGTACCTTCTGGAAACCTAATAAAAATATATAGTAAAAAGATTCAGGAAACATAACTGAAAAAGCATAGTTTTATCGTAAAAGAAATATTTATCAAAACTAAGCGACCAAGGATGAATATTAGACATTCATATCTCCTCTTCTAGCCGATTCTCAAGGGTTTTTTTAGCATTAGCAGCCCAAATGGTGCTGCCAGTACAGACTGCAAACCACCAATAACCACTCAACTTATTGAATTCTAATTTATTAAATGTGTTGTAGGACAGAGAAAATAAAAAAGAATGAAAATTTATAAATTTGTTACTACTTTATCAAGGGGAAAACATAAGAAAAACACATTATGATCAGACAAGAGACAGTTCACCATAAATCTGCACTACAAGAGTGCTTTCTGGAGTTAGACAGTTAGCTGCAAACATGATTTGCACAAGGACTGGCAAAAAATATCAACCATGAGAAAACTAAATGATTTATCATGGTCAATGTTCTAGCTTTCATCTCTTCCAATTACAACCAGCAAAGAAGAGAGGGACCAATGAATATCGGGAGTGCAAGAACCCAAAATATTTTGTACAGAGAAGAAAGGAACAAGGGATTCGCCTAAAATGTTGTAACCAGGCCCCTCGACTTTGGTAGTTGTGAGTATAGCATTGGCAATGGGTGCCTAATGGTCAGATTCTATGTACACAGCTTTCTCAAGGTGTCGAGCTGATAGATGCCATATAACAAAGCTAAGCAAAAATTAGAAATCAGTGAAATTCTTGTGGATTTACAAACCATTCAATGAAAAAACTAGTGTGACTATAAAGATAACTGACAACAAGATGGTAATGCAAATTGGTGGATCCTGAAAATAATAACCAGACATAGGGAGAAGAATATAGCAATTATCTAGTAACTAAAAGCCAATCTAACCAAACATCAAACATTAATTTCTCTTTTTTTTTTCACTTCATTATCTTTAACACTAGAACTTTTCAACTGTAAGAATGTTGCAACATTTAATAGAATTTCATAACTCTAGGCTATGCCTCCTGTATATACAGGAAGGAGATTGAAATTAGTGCTCCCAGTATGGTCAACAGGCAGAATTCAAAATGGAGGGTTGACCCCAATAATTTTCATTTTCCTCAAGGACAGTCAAGTTTATGATTTACGCAGGGTAATGGGATTTCAGGTTGCGAGTGGAATACTGAAACTTCTTGTAATTACATTTGAATATGTTAGCGACATTGATCTCCATGTCCTCACTAGAGTAAGCACTCTGCTCAATGAATTAGATTTCTACCTAATATTTGCTTATTGTTTCTCTACCTTTCTTTGTTTTGACCAATTTTGTGGACTAGAAGCCAGAAAGGAAGGTATTTATTTCTCCATGCCAATTCAAGAAACAGTTGTTAGCAAGGGAGATCTTTGCAAACATAAAAAGAAATAAAAATACATAAATCACTTTTTAAATTTATTACAAAAAAATGTAAATATATGAAGAATGACAATATTAGTTCACATGAAAAATTGTCATGCCTTTTTCATATGAAAAAATGGACTCCGGGCCATTAGATAATAGGATTATTTGTGGTGTATTTACAGCCAGTACAGGCAAAAATATGCCTTTGCCTTTGACTAAGTGACACTAAGGGTACAATGGTGGATTAGGTCTTGCAAGAAATTTATAAAAAAAATAATGAATTATAGAAAATAAACAGAACAAAAATATAACAGTGTGGGAGGAGTAAAATTTAAATCTCTCTCAAACTCAAACGTCATGGGCGCACAGTGGCTCCAATACTGATAGAGCTCCTCCATACACATGGAACCCGTATTCAATCTCATATTGCTAGAAATCATTAAGTCTTCCCAATTGAATTGACAAGCATTAAAAAACAATCAAAGATGAGCTGAGTCATCACAGACTCAAACTTGAGTCAACTAGTTTGAGCTTCAATTTCTTAGCTCAAATTCTATTGATTATATGATCTATGTTCGACTCAATAAGTATTACTAAAACTAGAAGCAGCTTAAGTTTGAGCTTGACTAATATATTTATCACATTTGTGTAGCACAAAATAATAGATCATGAATATTTGGTGAGGTTGAACATGTGGATATAAATAGTTACATAAGTAGCTCTATAATGAAGTTAATGTATGTATAGAAACTATTGTAATGGAATCCTTGAATATATTCCATATTTGCCGAGTGCTCTCAAGATTTTGCAAATAACAGCCTCAAAAGGCATTTTGGGATTCAGAAGGACTAAAATTTCATGTAAATTATCACTTGAAATAAAGAGAGGGGGAGAACTAATATATAATTCCAAAAAAGAAAAAGAAAAAAAAAAGGATCAGACAATTTATACAAAAATACCCAACGGGCTTTATCAATTTTTTCATATAAAAATATTCTATCTTTGGGTGAATAAAGATAATACCTATGGTTTCCTCAAAAAAAAAAAACCTATGGTTGGGGAATATAGATGGAGCAAAGGAGGAGCAATTTATCAAACGCACTAGTGTGTGATCGTGAGAATTATTTTCCAAGCTGGCCCAAAGATTCTAAATCCCAAGCAATTAACTAAGCTCCATAACTGGGAAGTAGTAAGTAACGTTTGAAATTTAATCCGGATAAAGATTAATGGTAAGACCCATTAAAGCACCTTACATCATTCAAATTCCATGAATTTGCTTTCATCATAACCAACCACTATGTGCATGCATTATCATACCAATCTAAGAATCCAAGTGCAAAAATCCCATGATGAAGAGGAGCACATGGAGAAATTATTCCATGTAAAGAACGTATCTCTCTTCTTCAAAAGGTCAGAATCACATCCCAAATTGATAATTTGGTGAGTTAGCATATAACGCACTCCAATTGAAACCATTCCTTCAAAAAGTCCAGACACCTTGTCATCTACTTATTTGTTTTCTTTAGATTTGGAATA
Organism: Excoecaria agallocha; assembly: GCA_037975025.1. Lineage (NCBI taxonomy): Eukaryota > Viridiplantae > Streptophyta > Magnoliopsida > Malpighiales > Euphorbiaceae > Excoecaria > Excoecaria agallocha. Next base: position 748,932 of record CM075808.1, on the reverse strand, counting down.
CAATTATTGCTTTCAATATGCACTTCTTTTTTTTTTTTGGAGTATAAATCTTTTCAAATGGATTCCTTGAATCACTTTATGCACAATACAGCCAAAACATGGTGACATTCTCGCCTCTTAGAACTCTCTCTATGGCTGTCGGATACTTTATGATAATAATCTTTGTGCATATATTCCCTCCGATCGACTTTTCATTAAAGATGATTTAGTGATCATCGAGGCCATCTACATATCTCTCTCGAATAACAAGAATCTAATTATACAGTTGAGGAAAGCTATATGTACTACATACGTTTAAGAGAGAATCAGTTATTCATGCAAAGCCACAAATTTATATTTTGGTTCCAAGCAATGACTGCCCCAGCACATTAAAAAATCAATTATTCATTTAATAATTGAAATTGATGGCTCCCACAGCGACAAATTGCTTGGTTTCCACAAAGATCCATCTCGAAGGAAGGTCAACAAAAGAAAAGAAAAGAAAATGAAAGTTACATCGATCCACTAAAATAAAACAAAACAACCATACATGGGACTTAATTGCAGAAAAGAATGCTATAAGAGTTAAGGAAGGAAACTAAATATCAACTACATACATTTAGAATCAATATCTCAAATGCACATAATCAAACATTGAATTAGAAGAACAATAAGATCAAATTAAGAATCATACCTCATCAAGCATTAAAATCAGCCTAGACTTCTTTCTCCGACTTTCACTTCCATCTCTACCATTAAGTGGATCATCCACAACTCCACATATATTCAAACACTCAACAGGCGGATCCATAAAAGAAACATCCATGGTGGTTTTTTCGCTGTAAATTGCCCGACCCACATCACAGAACTCTTCAAGGAGCTGTTGTGCAGGCTTCAAAAATCTGGATCCTTTCAAAATTGAAGCGTAACCAGTGAACGGCCCAAGAGGGACCATATTTCTAAACAGCTCATTTGAAGCGGAGCCGCCACCTCCACCACTGCCGGCGGCGGTAGCAGGAACCTTATCACCGTAAACTGCAGAGCCATACCTCTGCAAATTAAGCTCTAAAGGGAGATTGGTTTGATGGGTATGGTGAGAAGATAAGGATAAAGACAAAGGTTCCGGTTTAAACGCAACCGTTTCGGTACCACCATTATAGGGCTGGTCAAAATCTCTGAGGTTTTGAAGATTATGAGCTGTGTAAAGAAAAGGATTAGTATTAATATGTTGAATTGAGGTAGGGTTCAAAGGCAAAGAGGATTGAGGATCCAAGTAATTGGAAGAAGAAGAAGCAGCATTCATAATTCCACCAACAAAACCCATTAAATTAGGACTTTCCTCTTTGACTAAACTAACTGGGTTTTCTTTAGAAGCCACAGTAGCAGCAGAAAGAGAAGTACTCGCACACGCAAGTAAATCTGAAGAAAGAAGAGAAGGATCGTAAAGGGGGAGTAAGGATGTACAAGCTTGAAAATCGGGATGGTTTTGAGCCACGATTCTTAGCTTATCTCTTCTGCTTTGTTGTGGGACATGGTATGCCTCAAAACCCTCCGCCATAGATACACACACACACACACAATCTCAACTTTTCTTCTCTCTTTCTTTTGCCCCTCTAAGAGAAAAGAAAAAGAAAAGATGCAGTGTTAAGGATAGCTAGAGGGGAAAGGGTGTAATTAGAGAGAGAGAGAGAGAGTGAACAGTGAAAGAGATGTGGTGATTGCGAAATGAAAGGTTATGATGATTTATGCAGCTGCAAAAATGGCAGGTTTCAGCAGAGAAACAGATAGGTGAAGGGAGAAAGAAAGAAAGAAAGAAGCTAGGTGATGTTATATAATGGATTGGGATGCTAACTTCACGCATATCCTTACCCTATACACTTTTTACTCACTCTCCCACGCACGCACGCACACAAGAACAAAATCTATGTTACAGTCTCCATGGAAAAGCAAGTGATGGAGGAGCATAGGGTTTCGAAAAACCGGACGACCACCGGCTATTTCCGGTAATTACTCAACAAACTGTGTTTCAGATATTTCTGACAGGATTTTTGTCGTTTTATACAAATTGGTGTTTGTGTTTAAAGGAAATGAGAGGAGGCGACGACGCACGTGAGAAGGAGGGAACAGAGAAATGAATGAAGAGAAAGAAAAGAACAAATCCGCCATTTTAAAGCTTCTTCGTTTTCTTTCCTTTCCTTTCTTTTGCATGCTCGCTTTCCGAGACCATTTTCGATTAATAATAATTATTATTATTTCCACGATTTAAGAAAGCTACAGCCTACAGACAAACGCAACCCCACCCATGGTTCTTCTCTGTCTTAAGTCACTTTCATAACTTGTAATCCATTTAGTTCAATTATTATGTATCGATTGTCTAAAGCAGGGAAATGTCGAAACCCTTCGGTACGTACCAAAGGCTCTTCTCTCTATTCGTATTTATACTCTAATAAATCCTATAAATAATTAAAGAGACTCTTATCCCCTCAATTTATTCTTCATTGATGTTATGAATCGTGAAATCATACAACAAAACTAATGAGTAAAGTTAAGTTGATAAGCCAATTAAAGCCATGACCTCATATTTACGTTGATATACTTATCAAGTTCTGAATAAATTTCAACCAATGCATGTGTCTTTTTCTACTGCCTAGCCCTAAAATGTTTTTTTCTAAGGGTTATCACAGTTGGATTATAACAGAAAATCCAACCAAATTTTATTCGGTTAATTCAATTTTTTTTATAATTTTTATTAAATTTTGATTTTCAGTTTATAGAATTTTTTTTTTTAAATGAGTACTAAATGCTTTTTTATTACTTTTTATTTTACCTTCTCTAGTATATACATGACATTTATATGATTGCATTTTTTTTATGAAGAAACAATGTAAGCAAAACTCATAAAAAAAAAACAAGCACACACACATAACAGATGTACACAGTATTATGATACAGCTAAATTATAATGGCAATAGGAAAAAATCAAAAAAGATAAAGAAAGTGATAACTACGGAAAAAACATTTTCAAGATTCAGTCATGTCGACCCAACAACGTTCAGCAAGGCCCAAAATCCATCAATAAAAATGATAAAGCATGAGTTGAAAGACAAGACATAAAGGCGCGATGTCCGATCGGATTAACGGGATGTCATGTCCTGTCTAGTTCACTGACACAAGCAAGCATCCATACCTTCCATTTGCTCTCTGTCACATCGCCGCACACATACTTCAATGCCAGTTATCACGCCCTAATGTATTCAAGTACTCATTCCAAATAACTCCTATAAATAACCTAAAATACAATGACTCTAGGTATTAATTATCTGAAACTCTCTCTCTAAATACTCTCTAAAAGCTACTAAATTAAGTTTCGGAGTGCTAACGTTCGAATTCGACCGGATACTCCTTTTTACAAGTTCTGTCATTCGATCGGATCATTAGCTGTCAGCTCTTTTTCTTACAGATAAAGACAAATCGTATTTTATCATACAGCTTGAAAAAAAAAATTCAGCTGAAAATTTTATTTTACGATAAATTTGGTCACATATTTTAATTTACTTTTATATGTGTCGTGCAATGAACAAGAAAGTAAATTATAAATTAATAAAAAATGTATTTAACACTTCTTATTTTTAAAATGTCGTCATCTACTCAAATGGATTTTTTATTGATAAAATAAAAAAAAATTAATTGTCGATTCAATTTAGTTAATATAAAAATTTAGTTCATATTCAATTTATAATTTTTATTAAATTTGAGTACGATACATATAATCAAAAATTAAATCTTGTTCACCCCAATTGAAATGTCAAAGTTAACAAGGCATGTAGTCATTAAATTTAACTAGCTGCCCATCTTAGAATAATTGCAACGTAAAAACAAATAAATTTATTAATTTTTCGAATGAAATTACTTTCGACAAAAATTAAAATGGCACCGAATTGTTGTACTCTAGACATCAGCTAAAAAAGTTTTAAAATATGACAAGATAACTTATTTATTAGCAAATTACGTATACAGAAAGCTCAAATTTTTTTTTTTTAAATGTCCAAGTGAGATGCTTGTTCAAAAATATTTTGGCCATTTTAAGATTCTTAAATTTTTAAAATTTTTTAATTAAATTTTTATATTTTAATAAAAAGTGACACACAGTCATGTTTTTAATGAAATTAATGTAATGTATATCAATGCCGATGAAAAAACTGTTATTCTTTTTTAAATGGATTTAATATATAAAATTAAAAAATTTGAGAAATTTAATATAAAAAATGTTAAACATTCAGAAATCTAATCAAATAGAGATTTTACTAGTATGACCTACGATTAAAAGCAATTGAAATATACGTGCTAACATACTATTTAAAAGATATCATTTGTTATTTTATATTAAAATATAAAAATTAAATTAAATTTTTTAATAAAATTTGATATAAAACTTTAAAATTTTTGACACTGAATTTTACAAAAAAAAAAAAATCTTGTATTGCATTTATACATTTTGGGTAGTCTTTTTTTTATTTTTTGGATTGAAGGAAATGGAGGATTTCAATTAAAAGAAATAAAAAAATAAAAAAATAAAACCAGCCCTTTTCATAAAGTTTCCACCGTCGAAGGGTAAATCCAATCCTAATTCCTATCATCAAAATGACAACATAGAAAAAGAATGATAGCCATCCTTGCCAACCTTAGAGAGTGGGGGTGCCTAACTCTTACGTTCTGGCTAATCCGATTTAATGAAAGATGCAACACACTGCGCTGAAACCACATTCCTCTCTTTTGTTATGTAAAAAGTTAACAACACTCATCTTCAATTATTAACATGCTCCAAACTTTTATCAATATTTACCCAATTTCAACTGTAGTCCATTTTTTCTTCAAATTCAATTATGCACTTTGCTATCTGATTTAAAAATATTTAATGATAGATTGATCTGATGAAAAAACAATTTTATGAAATAAAAAGTTTTTGAAATATGGACTGAAATTTAGAGATTTTTTTCTTTTTTTGATAAAAATGAGATTCAGAGATACTAATAATTGGTGATAAGTTCAATGGCAACATTTTAAAAAATTTAATTGTAAGTATTGGAATGTATTGGTGCTTTTTTACTGAAATTATTTAATTCCATAAATTCATGAAAATTTCCTTCTTTTCATAACGTATAGATGTGATGATTTTATATTATTTTTATTGAATTGGACATCAATCTCTTTAATTATTGTGTGAGTTTGTTCGTGGTTGCATCGTGATTGGAGCAACCATTTTTACAAGGAGGTTGAAACTTTAGCTTTTAATTAAGAATTAATTAATATAATAAAGCATTTAAAAAAAAAAACAAAGGTAATTAAAGAGGTAGGGAAAGTACGTAGCATAGACTAGAAAGAAGGAGAGGTAAGCATAATAATACAAAAGGCTACGTTAATGCATGCACATGAGTTTATGATTGCACGGAACAAACTCATCCTATGATTTACTTGAACGCAGCAGTTGCCATGATTTCCAATGGGAGGTGGCCGCTTACACCGCTTACCTCATCATTGTCAAATATTTTATTTATTAATTTATTACAGTTATTTTAACTATATTATTATTATTATTATTATATGCTCATCAGATGTAAAATTTCCACTTTAGAAATCACTTTTTCATCGAAAGTTGATGCTCAACTACTCATGAATCAAGATTTTCATCAAAAGGCCGTCTTAAAGTGGAAATTCGAAACAACCAATGAGTGAAAATCAAAGCTTGAACGCAAATTAAACTAGAAAAGCATAAACATTAACCAAAAACAACACTAACAATAAACATAGCGAAATTCGTACTTCATCACAAAGCAGGCACTACGGATACTCATTTTCTTGTTAGGGCTTTCCGTTTGTTATGCTAGATTCATATCCTGGAACTTTTATTCTAATTGTATGGGTTCTTCTTTTTAATGAAAGTTTATTTCGCCAAAAAAAAAAGAAGAATCTAAATGGATTTAATTGAACGAAATTAACGTAGACACATAAGAGCCAAACTCGATTGAATTTGAAAAATATAATTAAACAATAAAAATAAAATTATGAATCACGTAATGTTAGGAACGGATAACTAAAAATATATTAGAAAAATTTTATAATTGCAAAAGACTGATCTTTGCATAGGAAAAAGATTGAATATGTAGGGTTCCAAATGAATTGCCTTGTAAACAAGATCTTGTTCTTTAAAAGATCTATTTCGTATTTGGTACTAAATGTTTCCATTATGCAAAAATTTCGAATAATTCTCTTAAAACTCATTATTTTTATGATAAATGATCCGCTTGTTCCGAAATAACTCGGCTCAATAAGAAAACCCCAAGGACATTTGGATACAATGAAATTAAAAAAAAAATTCAAGGGCGCTATATTCCATAATTAAGCCCAAACTATGTAATTGAATAAATTATCTTTATTATGTGTTGTGGGTTGAGAACTTCTTCTCCTTCCCCTTCTTCAAACTCCAATTCATATTAGAAAAAAGGAATGCAATTTCTTTTAAAAGATGGAAAGAAGTAAAGTCTATTCGAGTTGATATGTGAATGCAAGTTTTGATAGATTTTGTTAGTGAAAATAGAGTTTTGGTCAAAGAAAGCAAATATTATTCTCTTTTATCATTTTGAAGCATATGTAATATCTTGATCTTATAATGAAATTAAATGATTAGATTGGCCTTTGTTATTTATTCCCCTTCACTAATGAATTAGCTTTATTGAAAAAAAAAAATCTATCGCACGTGTACATTTTGGCATATTATAACTCTCAAGTGTGGAACTTCAGTAAAAGTGAAGCTCAAGAATAATCCAACTAGTTTTTAAATGGGAAACTTGAAAAAAAAAAAAAAAAAAAAGAAGAGTCCAATCCTACGAGCATATCAATAATGGATACCCAACTTGGAAAAAATAAAAAAATAACTAACACAATGATGTAAAAACTGGGTCCGATTGGAAAAATAAAAAAACCGGCCTTTAATTTGGTCCATGTTCATACTTGATATAAAACCTTTTAAACAATAAAATCGAAATGAAACCGTGAAGATCGGATCATCCAGTCCGGCCCGATTTTTACAAAAAGCTAGGGGTACCGGTCCACAACTTTTCTTCCTAACGCCTTTGTTTTCATCCTTTTTACTTTACCATCTAACAAAAACTTTTAATAGCATTTTTATATCTTGATACTTAAATTTTTTTTTTTTAGAACATACCCAAACTTAGGGGTGAGCATTCGATCGGTTCGGTTCGGATTGAAATGAAAACTGAACTTTAGAAAATATAGAAATCAAACCGAAACCAAATTATATAGAACTGAGAACCGAATGAACTGAAATAATTTCGGTCGGTTCAGTTCGGTTCAATCGGTTCTGGGCCAATATAGACTTATTTTTAATTAGATTTTTAATCTATATGGATTCATAAATTAAATTAATTTATATTCAAAAAAATAAATTCATTTAAAATAACTAAAATTAAAATAATATACATAAATTTATTATATTATGTCTATAATAAATACTAATTAAATTTATATTAAAAAATATACTACCAAAATAATATTTTAAAAAATACATTAAAAAATCTCTAATAAAAAAATTATACATATTTGAAATAGCCTTTCATTACTTTATTCTCCAATAAATATCTGCATTTTGAGACTAGCATTATCATAAAAAAAATAATATCATAAAACTTAATCATTTTATGATTCAAGCTGTTTATGCTTTGCCTCTTGCAAAGTCAAAAACCAACAATTTCACTTTTTTCACTATTTTTTCTTTATATATATATATATATATATATATATATATATATATATATATATATATATATATATATATATATATATATATATATATATATATATATATATAAATTAATATCCAAACTCAACTCCATATTACTATTTAACAAATTGTTAATTAATACAAACCAACTTTTATGGTAAAAGAAAAAATGAGTGAAGGGTCGAATACGAAATCTTTTAATATACTGAAATTAATTTTATGGGAAAATATAAATCGAATTTTCGATAAATGTTGTAATGACGTCTTCCACATTATTCAATAGAAGAAAGAAAAATGGGTGGATTAGTAAACTGATAAACAAAGTCTCCTTTATTGACTCCAAATTCCGCAGCCTTAATTATTTATTTATTTATTTTTTAGAATAAGCAGCCCTTAATTAGTTATAAACTGTTAAAAATAATTAATTTAATTAAGTAAATATTCTCCTCCCCATGGAATATAATTTTAAGAACAAAATCAAAGCCGTGACTACACGTTTACGCCATTTCTTGGCCATCTAAATCAATAATTTATTAGAATTTATGTCTTAATATATATGACATGATAATAAAAGATTTCTTACTATAAAAATGTCAAGCATTAATTAATACTTATAAAATGCAGTTTTTTTTAGAAATTAAATATGCACCTCATTTATTGCTAAATCTATATTTTTTATAATAATTTTAACGGATTGAAAATATCATATTTAAATAAGTATTCATATATGATCGGATGTGTAATTGAATTTCGTTTACGAATATGATATAAAATTTGAATTTAAAATATTATTCAAAATAAATGGAAACAATATTATTAGCAGTGCTTGTTCAAAGTGGCAGCCTGTTCTTGAAACCATAACTGAAGAAACTATCAGTAACAAATTTTAGACTATCTATTTCTGATTTTATTCATGCACCCACTCTCTAATTCAATTATATTAACGTGATATTTTGCTGTTATCTTGGTTCATGAGTAAAATCATACATATAATTGTCTGAAAAGGATACGTTTGATTTGATGGTGAAAAAGAGTAAGTAGTGAGAGATTTTTGTTTAAATATGTGTCAATATTACATAAACATTGTATAAATTATGTAAATTTCTTAAAAAAAAAAAGTTATGTAAATTGTGGAAAATTCTTGCCTATTTAGACAATTATTTTATTTGTTTAATTCATGAATTTATCAAGACTATATATAAACGAAAAATTGTTACTAATTTTTTTATTTTATTTTATTAGAAAAAAACAGGTCCTACATATTGATTAAATCTAAATCTTACAATTAATGGGCTTCGAGATAATATTTTAGAAAAAATATTATTTATATTTAATTCATGAAATTGTTAATGAAACCAATTAAACCAATAACATCTTGTCACATAAATAAATAAAAGTTATCCAATGCATTTCGCCATTAAAGGAAAGATAAATGATCACATAATAAAATGTCCTCATGATTCATGAACAATTTCATGTAGCAGTTTTAGAAGAAAAATTTCATTATTTTTAAGTTTGCCTCAACTTGAGGATCATATATTAATTATTTTTAAATTAAATTTGAACTCATTATTCAATTCATCTAAAATAAATTTTTCTTAAAAATCATAAAAGGAAAATTCAACAGTCAACTCTTCTCCAAAGAAAAACCTAATAGCCATGACCCATGCAGTGAGATTCGAACCTGGGACCTTAGGAAGTTTTGTTTGTTTCCAAAACTATTAATCCAACTTATGTCATCTGAAACATTAATACTAAAATATATATATATATATAAACTTTGGTCGGTTCGGTTTTTTTCGTTTTTAATTTCAAGAACTAAACCGAACTAATAAAACTAAATTTTTATTTTGATTCAGAACCAAACGAATCGAAAACTGAAAAAATCGAATCAAATAGACCAAATTCAATTCAGTTCGGTTCGGTTCTGCACACTCCTATCCAAACTTACTAATTGATAGGTGCACAAAACACCAGATATAAATTACTATTTATATCAGTGGAAAGCAGAATTGTTTCCACAAGAAATGAAAGCAATTAATTCTTTTGTATAAATAAATAAATGAAATGAGATTTTAATTGCAGAAATTAAATTAACAAAATAAATAAAAATCAATAGCGAAAATTCTCAGTCAAAAGTATAATCTTATTTTCAATCTAATGTTCTATCAAAGATTCAAAAATAAATCTCATACAATTTCGGTAAACCAATTAAAAATGTTGAAAATGTTTCTACCATCTAATTTTTATTAGACATAAACTAGATAAGAGAAGCTCTATAATTAGTACTAATCATCAAACAAATATAGGAGATGCTCCATACAGTTTAATCTAACAAGTGCATTACGAAACAGAAAAATCCAATTCTAACTAATAAATCAAAATGCTTGATTTTATTTAAGCTAAATTAAATTACTCCTTAAAATGATTTAAGCACATGCTAAATACCTAAGCATCATAATTCACCACTAAGTTACAGATTGAGAAGACAATTATCCATTTAATCAAATATATATGGTTGTTTACAATTCTAAGACAAGTACAATGGGCACTATTGCACAAATCAAAAAAGTTATAAAATCATAGATTGCACGAGTAAAATAACTACTGAAACAATAAAAGAAATCAAGCTCACGACTAATTGGAACCAAAACTTGATAATCCTTCAACTCAGATTAAAGAAATTAGTTCATAGCAAAAATGCAGGAAAGTCAGTTCCCCTGTTTTAAGAAAGTTTATTTGTCTTAACCTAAAATAAGAGTCCTAAACAAAAGAATATAGGAGAAAATATTCGGGATAATTACAATCTTTTTTCCTTCTAAAAAATATAATTTTCTAACTTACCCTCTGTTTGGATGGGAGTAAATTAAATTTACTTTAATGAGTGAAAATGAGTAGAAATGAGAGAATTGCAATTTGTATTTCCAATTATTTTCATTTTTGTTGTTTGGATAACTTAACAAGCAAAGAGTGAATTGAATTTCCCTGCCTAAAACCATGCTTGGCAGTGCATGGATACAGGCAGGGTAATGCATGGCCACGCATTACCTTGCCTAAATCCATGCATGGCTGTGCATGAATTTAGGCAAGGTAATGCATGGCCGCGCATTACCCTGCCTATATCCGTCCATTTACCCCGCTTTCTCTCCAAATCGGAGAGAAATATTTTTAAGGATATAGAGTAAATTAAAAAAATTCAATTTTTTTCAATTACTCTGATTTATTTTGTATTTTAAAATACCAAATAGTAAAAAGTAGGGCGAGTTCTAATTACTTTCCCTCTAATAACTTTCAATTCTATCGATCCAAACAAAGGGTTAGATTTGTAGTTACTTGATTCCTAAAAAGGAAGAGAAATAATTCAATGGCCGTTGGATGCTATTGGAACTCGAAGACAATTTTCAGCCTTTAAACTCAACTCTTATTCAACTTCTGCAACCAATGCTAGACTATTTTGCTTTTGAAATCATGATTCAACAATTTCTCCAGCACCGTTCACTTTCTCCAGTCGGCATTGGAATATTTTGTAACTCAAGCTTACAACTAACATCCCTTGTAACCATGATTGTGTGCACAAGTCAAGTTAATTATGTGTTTGAAGACATAATTCAAATTCCAGGATAACAACATCAAACATCCAATTTCACGCCTGATAATGAGTAATTTATTATCTATCTTGAGCCTGACACTCGAGGCCCAAAGCCCGACCGAATGGTGATCCACTCCGGGATCCCTTTGGATGATCATGAACACACATCTCAAGCATTCGCAAAATAATATGATCAGATGATACTGCCATGCTCAAGTCACATCCAACGTCCAATCAATGATCATTCCTACTAGAAATCCTATCTCGCTATTAGTAAACCTAATCCTGCTACAGGTGGACCTAGTTCTGAAATTACTAGCAATGTCATGATTAGCACTCAATTACAACTACTTTAACATGAAATATGGGGACTATAAATACTTTTCCAATATCACACGTAAAGGACTTTTGGCAATCTAAAAGAGCCTTCTCTCCTCTTCTCTCTTACTAACTTAAGATTCGAAGTATTAATCCCTTGTTAACTAGGGATAAGTCACTTTTTGTTTTGCAGGTGTGACTCATTGATTAGCCTACTTTCATCCTCATTCCATTTCTTTGATATTCATAGAGCTATCATTTGGTGATTTCATTAAGAGGCGAGAATAAAGGAATCACCAAGGCATTCTTAACACTCCAGAAGAGGGCGAAGGATCAAGTCCACAGTCCATATAGAAAAAACTCAATAAAAACTCCTGCCAGTATTTGATGAAGAAGGGCTCTTCAACGATGTCAAGTAGCTTAACGATTAAACCCCTTTAACTGTCAGATATTTGAAAACAATGATGAGAGGCTTCACTTATAAACTACAAGATAAAATTATGAAGTCAGTCAACAAAGACAATGGACCTCGAAATCCTGTCGGAGGAGGTGAGCGAAGGTTTAGACCGCAAACTAGAAGAATCAAATTAAATGAAAGTGGGAATCATTCAAGTGATAGATGGAAAAAAAGGTGCAATAAATGGCCATCGATCACAACGACCGACGGGACATCTTGGTGGCTTCCTCTTGTCCCATCTCCCCTTGCTATTTTGGCTATCTGTCTGGTTTTTTAGGCTATTGGTCCCTTGTTATTCAGTGTTTCAAGCTTATCTCATGCCACCTTTTACACTTATATGTTTATTTACATGTTTATCATTTTGGACATTATTTTTGCTTCCGTTCTAGCATATTTAGCATTCCGTAAATCTAACATTTATTTCAGCATACTTTTTTATTTAATTTTATTATTTAACTTATATTATATTTTATGTGTAATTAGTGTGTTTCCTTGAGTAATTATTTGTTATGCATTGAGGAGTACTTTGAGAAATAATTTTGCTTTGGAGGTTCAGCCTTTGGACGATTCCTTTTTGTCCTTTCTTACCCCTTATTTATTTTATCACATTTAATTTATGCTTTCTTTTATTTTAAAATTATTTTGCTTTATTTATTGGTTTATTCTTTTGGTTATTTTTCATACTTTATTCATTCATTTTTGGATATATTTCATTTTGGAATGTAATAGGTAGTAAAAAATGAATTTTTAGTACGTTAGTTAATTAAAAAGTCATTCAAAATGTTTTGTACTTAATTAATTAGGTTTTTTTTTAATGAAATGGATCAATGTCCACTTTTTATCCCAAAAATCACACAAGGAAAAGAGGATTTCCATTTTCACCGAAATTGGGATCACTCATCCCACGTTTTTCAAATTTTAACAAGGACTCTTTATCTTCCCTTTTATAAATATGCAATGTGGGAACTAATGTTCTCAAACTTAATAAATAGCCCGATTTCTGTATGCATTTCATTCTTTTTGTAAGATAATTTGCAAATGTAACAATGTAAGTAACAGATTCAATTCTTTGTTTATTGCTTTCTTTATCGCTTTTTTAAAATGATTCACGTGTCTACTTATTTTTCTTTATAATGCATCGTGTGAGAAGAGAGAAAGTGAATTAATAAATAAAAAACTTAATTATAAGAAGTACTTAACTGAGATGCCAAGTAAAAGTTATGTCTCAAATGTCAATTTCTGTTTGGACATCAAAAGGTTGAGATTTATTTTTCAATATTTTATTAGGTGGTGACTCCATAAAAACCTACATTTTTGAGCCCACATTAGATGCTTTCATGGATTTACCATCAACAATAGACTAGGTTTAAACCCCTTTTTTATTGTAAAGTGATCAATTTATGAATTATAGTAAATTTCATCCAGCCTTGAACCCTAAAAGTGGGCTTCCGAGAGCAAATTCGAAATCGAGCAGGCTCCAGCATGTATCACAGCACAATCGGCCCAAACTAGTTTAAATAAACTTGAAGCCTCTTGGCCCAAGTGACTGGTTACAGCAGCTCATCTTGTATATCAACATCTCTATCAGTGCCCTCTGGTCTCCGTAACATCGTCACCAGCATATTGTTCCCAGTTCATCTCTCCCATAGCTTTAATTCTTTTGACACATTCAAGACTCTCTGGACGTGTGAAGCAGTCTTCAATAGTTCCAGTATGCTTTGCCCATAAGGACATCCGTTACCCATATATCTTCAAGCCCAAGAAGAAAAAAAAAAAAAAAAAAAAGAAAGAATTGGTAAGCCAGCTGCTACATTCAACGAATTTAATTGTTTCACACTAATGAAAATTAGATGAGGATGAAGTTAAGTTTTATACTGTAAAAAATATGATGAAATCAAAATGCCACCCATTAGTTATTATGAAATTCTATATGCTTTAGACCAAATAATTTTTAATGTCGTTGTCTAGTATTTCTATTATATGCATTCCAGGTAAACCAACCACCAACATCAGAACAGTATATATATTTTTTCATTTCCAATAGAACTGGCATATTAAATTCTAGCAAGAAAAAATTAATCATCCAACTAAAAGTACCTGTCCATATGGATTAGATTGTTTTCTTGCCCACGTATGATGAGGCTGATTTGCAATTTCAGTATCTCTAGTGCCCTCCATTGAACGCTGCTTTATGTTATCCCAATATTACATACTCATCATCGACAATCATTCCTTTTGATTGGACATAAACCATGAATCGCCGGCTTTTACAGCTGAGAGCCTAAACACATGTCAATGTGATTCACATAAAACCATACGGCTGAGAAGAACATTGCAACATAAATTCTAATACACTGCCACACTTGGATATTAAGCTCACATATCAGAAAGAAGTGTAAGGGAGAAATTTTTGATAAACGAATGGAATTCATGTAGAACTCCTCCTTGCATTGGGAGGCTTCTTATCTTTTTGATGATACATCAGGGAGGTTTCTTATCTTAATAGAGCAATTGCTGCAAAATTCACGATCAACAGATAAATTTGGCTTTGATAATAAGCACACTTGAATAGTGTTTGGTGCACTTGGACTAGCCACAGGTACTCATTCGCATGAGTCTGCACACCCACGATTACCAAGGCAGAAGAAGTTCAAATAATCCTGGGGTGAGAATGCTCTCAAGTCCAACCTCCACTAGAGCCTTATAAATTGTCTCATACATCATTTGCATTGTTTTATGCTGCAGAAAGAAAAATTGCTCATTTAACAGATTAACAAAGTAACGCAGTACTGAGTCACATGAGAATCAAATTGTTATTTTCTTTATACATCAACTATATTTTACAATGACACTTGCATTGTAAGTCAGACCTAGGGCAGATCAAAATTGCCATAATAACAATAATAAAGGACATAGAACTGGTAAAAATTTATGTCTTGCATTAAGAGATTATGATTTGAAGAAGTCAAGCAGAAAGGAAAAGGTCAAAAAAAGTTTAATTGGCAGATCAGCAGTAACCGCACCTGCCAAAATCTAATTCTTGGTGAGGCAGCAGCCGTTGCTAAACCCTGCGGCCACATTGGTATATAGGCAGCAAATCTCTCATTGGCCCTGATTTTATCAGCTATTTTCAGAGCAATTCCCATTGGAATTAAATTATTAGCACCTGCAAGACAAGACAGCATGATTATGGTCCAGTATTCCATATATACAACTAGTACGAAGAAATGGGAAACAGTTCTACCCCTCACTTCTATATTTCCATAAGCCCAACGCCTTTCGCAGCATTTGGATTAGTAATTAATCAGATGTATATAACTATAACCTGACGAAACTGGGTTAAATCTTTGCCTGCCAAAACCTTTATGTTCAAGTATTGGATATTGACCAGATTTTGATTGTTGAGCCCAAAGCAGTGAATCTTAATAATGTGATTCTCCCAAAAAAAAAAAAAAGAAAAGAAAAGAAGCTTCCTGAACTACCCAATAAAATACTGGTTTCTATACAAATGAAGTGTTGTGCAGCACGAATGGCCTTCACATGGGCTGTATGTATACTCATGTCAATGAGGACATTCTTCCTGCATACCAGCTTCTGTCAACAGAACAATCAATAAACTCTGACAATCGGTTATAGTTGCATCCACAAATATATGCAAACAAAGCTCAAGAAAACATAAGTGTCGGCGCACAATAGCATCCCAGTCCCAAAAAGACGAAGTTTAACGATAAGTTGTGACACAAAAAGAAGCCCGGACAACTACCACGCTACCAGAGGATGTAGACCCAGAAAAAGGCTTGGCCAGGTTTTTTAATCTTAATCCTCGTCTTTGCATTTTGCCGTTGTGAAAGCTTCATTTCTTAAGTGAGTGAAATAACATAATAAGCATAACAATTGCAGCATTACATGTTGAATTCTTAAGTAAACCAACAACTTGTTGGTGCTGCTAATGTTGAAGGAGGAGATGTGGTCCTTGGAATTGGACCTTGTACTGGTTCTTAGACAAATGTTCTTTGGGACTCTGGAGCTACTGTTCTTGCTATTGAGAAGGTATGTTCATATCTCAGTTTCCGTAACTGTTTTTATTTTACAGCTTACTAGATGATGACCTATAGGATCCACACATGGCTGCTGTAGTTGAGGAGAGATTTTCTCATATAAAATGTTTAAAGGTAGATTATGATTTCACTATGAAGTATCTTTCAAAATTATTGATTTCGTGTATGGTTATCTTAATTGTTTATAATATGCTGTGTTAATCCTATTGCACTCTTAGGTTTTGAGAGAGGACTTTGTCAAATGTCATATTCGTTCTCATATGGTCTCGCTGTTAGGGAGCTTGAGTTCCATGAATCAAAAACAAAGATATGCAAAAGTGAGAATCTTATTTTGTAACTAATTTCTATGCAACATTTGCTCAAAAAGAATCTTCTGTCTTATTTAGTGTTGACAAAAGAGGTTTATTTTTTTTGCAGGTAGTTGCCAACATACCCTTTAACATAAGCACAGATGTAGTCAAACAACTGCTTCCGATGGGTGACATTTCCTCAAAAGTTGTTCTTTTGCTCCAGGTGAGAATTTTCTTCTCATCCAATCTTGTAACCTTACTATTCTCTTTTTTTTATTAAATATATGTGAAATTCTTTGTATATTGGAATGCACTAAAGATGTAATTTGTCATACAATAAACAAATAATCTGTGTTGAAAGAAATTTGAGTGATCACTGTCAGGACTCAAGAATGGAGCTTAAGACAGATGGTCATGTAAAAATGAACTTTTCAATGAGAATGCCTAAGAATTTTAAGCAAGTAGACACCATACTTATTTCACAAACCAATGTTCTCCATGGCTAAAGAGCTTAAAAAAGTGGAGAAAATAAGAATGGCTTTCTCTTTGGTGATCTTAAATTTCATGAAGCCTTCACAGATTGATGGACAAAAGACATCCTGTACTAACCTGCCAATTATGTGATCTCTCCAGGATGAGGCAGCTTTGCCCATCGATATCTTTGCCAATTTTTATTCAGGTACATCTTCAATATAAACTCTATCTGCAACAGGTGGTCAATTTTATCAGTTGTTGATAGGTGTAGTTCATGCTATTGTCTTGGTTCATGATTTGTTTGCTCGAATATTATTTAACTTCGTCAAGACCTAGTTTCAGTTCGCTGGTTCTGTTTTTTCAGATCCTGAATACAAATTTAAAGTCCCAAGGTCAAATTTTTTCCCTCAACCCAATGTAAGTAAACTGTTTCTGGAGGATAAAATATATGCTTTATACAGGATTTCTGTCCCAAGAAGGTAATCGTGGTTATAGAAGAAAGCAACAAAACTCACCACGTCTATATAAATCATCAAATATCCACATTATTCTAAAAAAAGAAAAAAGGTTTTGCTTTTTGAATTGACTGTCTTCAAGGAATGAATCGAAAGCCACTCATATCTCAAATTCTTTTGTAGGTTGATGCAGCTGTTGTCACGTTTAAGCTAAAGCCAGATGCAGATTATCCAGCTGTTTCCTCCACTAAAAGCTTCTTCTCAATGGTTGTTTCTTTTCTAATGCACAACCTGCTATACTTGTAAACTAGAAATTACTCTGTATATCAAGCACCACTTTTAGGAGCTGTCGACTTGGCATGTTGTTTTCGTTTCCAGCCTTAGTATATGATTATGTAAATGAAGTCCTATCATTTAGAGTCTATAATTTAACTTAGATCTGATTCAGCATTTCCTCTAATCGAGCCACAGTTGGAGATAAGTGAATTCTGCATTTAATGGGAAACGCAAGATGCTGCGAAAATCACTTCAGCAAATACGTATGTCCTCTGATATCAAGAAAGCTCTCGGAAGTGCCAGTCTTCCAGCTACTGTAAGCACCATGTTTAATGTTTAATAATCATTGCTTTATTTTGGATGATTCAATGGTTTTAAGTAGTTATATTTTGTATATGTGATGGTATTGATTTTAACAATGGCATTGTGTATCTGGCAGTCAAGACCAAAGAAGCTTTCTTTGGATGATTTCGTGAGGTTGCACAATTTGATTACGAAAAACAGAGTTTTTTCAATTCATTACGGAATTGCATAGCTGAAGTGAAAATCGTGTAATACAATAGTAGCCTGTAAATCCCAGCATCAATCCTACAATAAATTCTAAATTTTCTTCTTTATTTTTGCCCCTAATTACAGCTGCATTGTGGGTTCCATGTTACACTACAGCATTGTAAAATGTTGAAAAACAATCATCTAAATTCAAGGAAGAAAGTTTAATGAACAGAACCCAAAAACTTCTAGCCAGCCTATGCCAAGTTGGTCGTTAATCATAAAGCTTCAAACTGTACTCCGTCCCTTCCCAAAATCGAATAAATGTCAGCCATGAAACTGATAAATAAGATCCAAAGTTCTCATCCTGGTCCCATGGGGATCATAACCCTTTATTTCCGTTGCATCCTCATCATCAATAAATCTCCTTTCCTCCACCACCGATGACGGAGACAGCGGTCGTTGGGGCCTCTTGTTCTCGATAAAGGAGAAGGTATCATAAGAAAGTAAAAGCCATTCTTCTAGGAGTAAAGCAGGCGTTACTTCCAAACGTTCCCTGTCGCCCCTCGTTAACCTAAGAGAATATATGGTTACATGTGCACGCTAAAGAGAAGGTTAATGAAGAAAAGAGGAAAAATCAGCGACTCTGTTTTCGCACAAAATGAAAGATGGTTTTTGCAACAGCTGAAAAAATTCGGATTGGGTCATCCCAAAAAATCAATGTTCGATGGCAATATGATCTCTCTATTAAAAAAATTCAAGGAGATAAAAAATGACTAGATATACGAATAAATCTAATCTTAAAAGTCATATTTTAGAATATTTAATGCAAATAAAAATGTATTCTTTTTTATGATCGAATTTTTTGTCGACTATTTCCCATAACGTTAGCAGAAAATGCTTTGGATTGGTTCCATGATCTTCCTCCGAAAACAATCCACTGCTTTAGGCAGCTCGGCGATATGGTCACGACTAGGTTCATCGTATTGATCAGAACTCCTAAACTGTTAACAATCTATGTAATTTAGTACAGAAACCAGATGAAACTTTAATAAATTATTTTGATAGATTCTAGAGCCTGGCCTTTGAAATAAGAAATCTACATCCTGAAATAGCCATAAATGCAACACGGCCTCCCATAGATTTTGCTGACCTAATGGAAAAAACTAACCAATATATTCCATTAGATGATGCCTTGTGAGCTAGATCATGTGTAAATTCAGTGGTAGAAAGAATGCAACTCTGTGGATGGGATGATGCTAATATGAAGAATTATGAAGGAGCCAGCACCATGAAAAATCTAAGAAAAAGGAAAGAGAATAAGAATGGTAAACTACAAAAAAAATGCAGAATAGTGACTAAAATTTGCGATAACAATAAAATTCGTTGCTAAATGCACAATATAGTGACAACATTGAGACAAAAATGACTTTCGTCGCAAATATTGAAAGATTTGGTGGGAAAATAAATATTGCGACAATAAATTCTTATTGTTGCTAAAATCAGGCGCCAAAATTTTGACGCAAACAATTGCGACGATAAAAAGCAGATTTAGCGACAATATCGTTGTAGCTAATTAGCGACAGCATCATTGTAGCTAATTAGTGACAATAATGTTGTTGCCAATGAGACAAAATATATTATTTCTTTTATATGACTTTATTGGCGACAACATTGTTATAGCTAATTAGCGTCAACATCGTTGTAGCTAATTGGCGACAACAATATTGTCGCAAATTAAGCAAAATACACAATTTCCTTCATATGACTCAATTGGCAACAACATTGTCGTAGCTAATTAGCGACAACATCGTTGTAACTAATTGGCGACAACAATGTTGTCGCAAATTAGGCAAAATATACTATTCCTTTAAATGGCTCAATTGGCGACAACATCGTTGTAGCTCATTGTTGTCGCAAAATAGGCAAAATATACTATTCCTTTAAATAGCTCAATTGGCGACAACAATGTTGTCGCAAATTAGGCAAAATATACTATTGCTTTAAATGGCTCAATTGGCTACGACATCGTTGTAGCTAATTGGCGACAATAATGCTGTCGCAAATTAGGCAAAATATACTATTCCTTTAAATAATCAATTGGCGACAATAATGTTGTCGCAAATTAGGCAAAATATACTATTTCTTTAAATGGCTCAATTGACGACAACATCGTTGTAGCTAATTGGCGATAATAATATTGTCGTAAATTAGGCAAAATATACTACTCCTTTAAATGGCTCAATTGGCGACAACAATGTTGTTACAAATTAGGCAAAATATACTACTCATTTAAATGGCTCAATTGGCTACAACATCATTGTAGCTAATTGGCGACAACAATGTTGTCACAAATGAGGCAAAATATACTATTCCTTTAAATGGCTCAATTGGCGACAACATCGTTGTAGCTAATTGGCGACAACAATGTTATCGCAAATTAGGCAAAATATGCTATTTCTTTAAATGGCTCAATTGGCTAAAACATCGTTGTAGCTAATTGGCGACAACAATGTTGTCGCAAATTAGACAAAATATGCTATTCCTTTAAATGGCTCAATTGGCTACAACATCGTTGTAGCTAATTGGCAACAACAATGTTGTCGCAAATTAGGCAAAATATACTATTCCTTTAAATCGCTCAATTGGCGACAACATTATTGTAGCTAATTGGCAACGACAATGTTGTCGCAAATTAGGCAAAATATGCTATTCCTTTAAATGGCTGAATTGGCGAAAACATTGTTGTAGTGTAGCTAATTAGCGACAACAATGTTGTCGCAAATTAGGCAAAATATACTATTCTTTTAAATGGCTCAATTGGCGACAACATTATTGTAGTTAATTAGCTACAACAGCGACAATAATGTTGTCGCAAATTAGGCAAAATATAATATTTCTTTAAATGAATCAATTGGCGACAATATTGTTATAACTAAGTTGCAACAACAATGTTGCGGCAAATTAGGCAAAATATACTATTCTTTTAAATGGCTCAATTGGCGATAACATTGTTGTAGCTAATTAGCTACAATGTCGTTGTAGCTAATTGGCGACAACAATATTGTTGCAAATTAGGCAAAATATACTATTCCTTTAAATAGCTCAATTGGCGACAAAATCGTTATAACTAATTGGCGACAACAATGTTGTTGCAAATTAGGCAAAATATACTATTCCTTTAAATGGCTCAATTGGCTGCGACATCGTTATAGCTAATTGGCGACAACAATACTGTCGCAAATTAGGCAAAATATACTATTCCTTTAAATAGATCAATTGGCGACAACAATGTTGTCGCAAATTAGGCAAAATATACTATTTCTTTAAATGGCTCAATTGGCGACAATATCGTTGTAGCTAATTAGCTACAACGATGGGCGACAACAATGTTGTCGCAAATTAGGCAAAATATACTATTCCTTTAAATGGCTCAATTGGCGACAACATTGTTATAGTTAATTGGCGACAACAATGTTGTCGTAAATTAGGCAAAATATATTATTCCTTTAAATGGCTCAATTGACGACAATATCATTGTAGCTAATTAGCTACAACGATGTTGTAACTAATTGGCGACAATAATGTTGTAGCTAGCTAATTGGCGACAACAATGTTGTCGCAAATTAGGCAAAATATGCTATTCTTTTAAATGGCTCAAGCAAATTAAGCAAAATATACTATTCTTTTAAATGGCTCAATTGGGGACAACATTGTTGTAGTTAATTAGCTACAACATCGTTGTAGCTAATTAGCGACAACAATGTTGTCGCAAATTAGGCAAAATATAATATTCCTTTAAATGGATCAATTGACGACAACATTGTTATAGATAATTGGCGACAACAATGTTGTCGTAAATTAGGCAAAATATATTATTCCTTTAAATGGCTCAATTGACGACAACATCATTGTAGCTAATTAGCTACAACGATGTTGTAACTAATTGACGACAACAATGTTGTCGCAAATTAGGCAAAATATACTATTCTTTTAAATGGCTCAATTGGCAACAACATTATTGTAGCTAATTAGCTACAACATTATTGTAACTAATTGGCGACAACAATGTTGTCGCAAATTAGGCAAAATATATACATCATAGGCTCATAACAATCGGTTAACTTACAATACCATAGCAGAGTTGCAAATACTGTGGTAAACACATCCTAAATCCAACTCAAAATTCCATTATCATTAGTTATAGCAAAATTTATTAAGTCAATATCATGTTAACATTGAGTTTAATTATTGTACAATTATTCATATTTTATAGTTATTTTGCTCTATTTTATATTAAAAAAAACAGTATTTTCACTTTTATCTATTCACTGGAGCAGAACATGCTCGAATATTATTCGCTTATATTATAAACCCGTGACAAAATATTGGTGAAAATTAATCAAATTTGATAATTAGAATAGAAGTACAATGCACATCATACCATATTTATATTTAATTATAAATTAAACCATAATTTTTTTGTATTTTCATCAAATTTGATAATTTTCAAATTTTAATAAACATTAACGATACATTTTTATTTTACTCCGATGCGCAAAAATAAATAATCAATAAAATGAGATAAATTGTTATAGAAAAGTAATAAAATGATATTTTAGTAATTAAAAATTAAATATTAATTGTATTTACGTTGTAGTATTATTTAATGATTTTTCAGTTTATAGTAAAATTTGAAAATTATTGCTTTAAGGTAAAATGAGGAGAACATAAGTATAAATATAAATTAGGCAATAAAAAATAATATATATCTATGAAGCAAAAATTTTAGCGGGATTTGAAAATTAAAAAATTTGGTGCTTTTCAAGCAAAAATTTTAACGGGCAGGGTTTAACTTGTTTTGCCACCAAATATTGCATAATTATTGGAGTTCTAAAATTAGTTCTTAGACCAAATACTCAAACTATCAATGGCTTTAATATAGAATCTGATTGCTTATGATATGCTATCTTCGGCAGATATTAACATTGGTAGAAATGCGACAGTGGCGGAGCTAAAACAAGCAGTGGAGGTGGTTTTTACTTCATCACCTAAAGAAGGACTCTACACCAAACATTAGTCCCTTTTGAAGGTGTTCTCTTTGCTTTTTATGTTGCTCTTGTTGATTCTTCTTAAACTACTTTGACACCAACATTAATATTTGTCGCTTTCTGTTGTTTAGTCAAAAATCTCTACACCAAACATTATATACAGCTTCTTCTGTCCCCTTTATTCTGTCCTTTAATTTGGTTTTTGGCTTGTTTCCCTATCTGGGTTTCACTTTTCACATTGGCTTGGTTAATGAATTTGAATTGGGGAAAATTGGTTCTTGCTATAGTCTCAGTTTCAGAAGCTTAACCCAGTTTGTTCTATAATCGTAGGATCAGGTTTGTCCTTTATTTTCGCTTACAAAACCCAGTTCTTTTTATTTGCTGTATATTCTTATTAGGTGGGTAAATTTTTAAATTACCCTATAAAGTTGCTACCATTACTGAGTTATAGTGCAAAATTGTCTTACTTAGGATCGTTTTAGTAATTTCCTCGGCTTCCAATGGGTGGAAATTGAAAATTTTGCAGCTCTTATTAGGTGGGTAAATATTATTATGCCAATGTTCGTGCTTTTGGTTTCTTTTTAGTTTTAACTCGTCAGAAGTTTACACGAATTTGGATGTAGTCAATGAATTGTCCCTTCAAGCATCATTTTGTCCAGAAAATCCAGTAATCACAGTGTGCCAAAGTTTACTTGATAAGCATAAAGATTCCTGGAAAATTTTGAACCTATCTAAAAGTTTTCATCTACCATGTTTAAATGATGAGATCTTACGAGAAGCTGTATTTGGTCGTGCTGCAGTAAAAGGAACCAATTATGCTTTTGGTTTTCAGTTTGGTGAATTTGAGCATATTCGTTTAGAGGATGATAAGAAGCTATTAGAAGTCATGTTTCCTTTTCCAACCATTCTTCCTTTCTTTCAGGTATCATCTGATTGATCTATCTGTTCCTCTTAAGGACTTCATGATTAGTGTTTTTTGAATAGTACATATAATTTGGAAACAGGATGACCTACGTATGTCGGAGGTATTGCCTGTTCAGAAGAATAGCACCCTTGCATCAAGTGTTCTTAGCGGGATTCAAAATATTGATATGAAAATTATGCCACTTCCTTCAATTATTATGCACGAATGCCTAACTTTCTACATCAAGAAGCAGGTATGCTGCTTAAATCTGTTGGATGACACTTTTCTATTTTTCGTTTAGTGGAAATTATGCTGTGGACTTGTCCAATTCTTTTGCTTCTTTTACAATTGCAGGTAGACTACATTGGGCAGCTTGTATTGTCAAAGTTGATGAAAGATTGGAGATTGATGGATGAACTTGCAATTTTACGGGCCATATACTTGTTAGGTTCAGGTATCTTCTTGTATGTTGAATGTTTAATCCCATTTGTGTTGATCAGATAGACTTTTGAATTCACTGGCAGATATATTGATTAATCTATCGTCAGGTGATCTTCTGCAGCACTTTTTGACTGTGATTTTCAGTAAGCTGGACAAGGGAGAGACCTGGGATGATGATTTTGAGCTAAACTTGATACTACAGGTGCAATTCTTTAAATCAATTTAAGAATTGTACCTTGTACATGGTTAAATTCATATTTATTTCTGATTCTACTCTTCCCACCCTGTAGAAAATTGAACTAACATCATTTCCCACAGAGAGCTTGTTATTGTATTGTATTATGCTTGATGCAGGCTTTGACTGTCGTGATAAGTCCGCAGAGCTACCTGCTAGTCTCTATTTATATGCATATGAGCCATATAGGAATGTTAATAAATTTCTTATGCCTAAATATGACGATATGACATGTCCCATTTACAACAGGAATCCATCGGGAACTCTGCTGATAGCATGCTGCTAAGTGCTCTAGATTCACTGTTTGTGTCCTTCTCAAGGAATCATGGTTGTGATGGTGACGAGCTGCCTAGCACACCAACCCATACCTCAACACCTCGTAAGAGTCATCCTCACAGCTTTGGAATTGACGGTCTTGATTCTCTTAAATTCATATACAAGGTTTGTTATATGGTCAAAGAGGCTTGAATTTATATCCATATCATTTTCATCACTGCTAGAATTATGTAAAATAACTGACAGGTTTCCTGGCCACTTGAACTTATTGCTAATATAGAGGCGATTAACAAGTATAACCAGGTGTTTCTCTTGACTTGGCTTCTGTTGAAGCTGTTGTCATAGAGCTTTTTCGTTCTTTAACTATTCTATGTCTATCTTAGGTTATGAAGTTTTTGTTGAAGGTCAAACGTGCCAAATTTGTACTTGACAAAGTCAGGATGTGGATGTGGAAGGTTTCTTTTTCCCCATTTCATTATTTTCTCCCTTGGGATGCTGTTCTGGTTTAGCCATCATACAATTGATTGAGGCACTTAAAACTTGTCTTGCTAGAGGAGATATGTTGCTTAGCACTGAAAAAAATGGGGAATAGATTATTTTAAGGATTGCTTAAAATAAGTAAGCCAGATACAGAGCGAATATTATAACTTGATTATCTATATCCTCCATTCCAGGGTAGAGGAACTGTGGCAAATAACCACAAACATCACTGGTTAGTGCAGCAGAAACTCCTCTATTTTATGGATGCCTTCCACCAGTATGTTATGGACCGGGTAAGCGTTTTCTTAATCTTGAAGCGAAATTTATTTTCAGACATCCTGGCAACTATGATGCATTGTCAATGGACATGGACAATAGTGCTGGTGTAGGCATGCCAAACTCATAGGGTTCAGGATTCAAAGCTAATGGCAGCCATGTCATACAAAATTTGTAATTCATATTATTGGCTCCAGAGTTTCCTGATTAGAGATCACTCTTTTGGGGATACAGAAAACTGGCAGTGACCCTTATGCCTTGAGAATTTTTCATGCCGTACAGCAGTTTCATAAACCTATTTTTGTCATGATTAGGCTTAAAAGAATGCTTTTTCTGTTTCTTTTTTAATAAAATGGCAATGTTTTCTCCATTCTTTTGTCTTAGTATTTGTTAGTAGCTATAATTACATGGATACGTGCATACATATGATCCATTCATTCATGCTTCTCTTTTAGCATTTATTATCTATGTTTTGGTTCATACTGCAAAAATGACTAAGGTCCATAATTGAGGCTTCAATTTGAGCTTTTTTTTGGGGGGGAGCTCATTTAGCAGGGTTCAGTAAGATTGGTCCAAATTTCTATTTAACCTCGCAATTTAAATAGGAAACACTAGGCCACTGGGGAATTTGGAGAGGAGGATGGGTATTTTCACTTTTGGCCCATTTAGTATGATTCAATGAGAATGGTTGCAGTGCCTATTCTACTTCTCAATTTAATTAGGAAACATTAGGCCATTAGGGAATTTGAAGAGAAAAAGCATATTTTATGTGTTAAAAGTTTATGTAAGTTGGTATGCTGATCCTTTCATTTCTCAGATTCTCTGTTAATTTCAGATTCTTAGAGTTCTTTTTCCTCCCCTAAATTTTATAAATGTTTAATTATTTAATTTTCAAGTGGAGATACAATAATACTGGAACTTGTTTAAATTAACTACTATTTGTTGCTTCAATTGTAAAAGTTGTTGATAAAGGTTTTTAACCTAATGGTATCAGTGTATCATATCTTTAACTAGGACTTATAAGCAGGTATATCACAGTGCATGGCACGAGCTCTATGAGGGTATGGCAACAATTGGATCTTTAGATGAAGTCATTGAAGTGCACGAGGCCTATTTATTATCAATTCAGAGGCAATGCTTTGTGGTTCCAGATAAGCTGGTGGTTCACGGACTCTTTTTATCTTGGAGTTTGTAGTATATTGAAATGCTTAAATCTTCTTGTTAGACTTAGCCATTTATCATTTGGAAGAAGGCTCAGAATTATTTAATGTTTTCAATTGGATTCAGTGGGCCTTGATTGCAAGTCGAATCAATAACATCCTTGGATTAGCGTTGGACTTCCATTCCATACAGCAGACATTAATTAGTGGTGGAGCCAATTCCGCAATAAAGGCCAAATGCGAAATGCAAGTGGATAGGATTGAGAAGCAGTTCAACGAATGCATCGGTTTTCTCCTCAGAGTAGTCTTCTCACTTCTTTCTCATAACTATTTATCTCATCTAATCCTCAATTTTCCTCTGGCATCTTGAATGGTGGTTTTCCTTTGTTGCACAATTTATAGAATGTTTAGATTGCTATGCATGTGTTGCATTCCAGCTTATGAACCTGTAGGTTTGTCTTCAAATAAAATTCACGTTTTACTTGAAAATTTAGTATGTGAAAGTAATTGTGTTTTATGAAATCTCGAAAAAGATGATCCACTATTTGTGTTTTTAGTGGGTTTGCCTTATGTTAATTTGTCACACCCTTGTATTAATTTTTTATTTATTTCTCATAGCTTGTACTTGCAAAATTTGTCCACTATGTGGATTGAGTTTTAAGTTGAGATTTGTACCGAGCATGAATAAGAGATGGATCAGCGGGTTAGAAAAATCCAGCAATAGATGGAGATGCAACAACTTTTTTCAGCAGTAGATTTAGGAGCAAATTTATCTATTTACATTATAGTTATAAGTATATAGTATGACATTCTGGGTGACATTTTTTATTGTTATATATGCGTGTATTATTTTAGATATACAATTAACGATGATATCCATTTGTAAATAACAATATTTTCATTAATATATATATATATATATATATATATTTGTATTAAATATAGTATATAAATATAAATTTGTCACCCGTGACTTATCATTTAAATGATGAAATTTTTATATTAATTTAAAAATAAAAAATAATTTTAATTTAGCGAGGATTAGCACGTTTGAACAGTGCTATTTAGCGTCAACAATGTCGTAGCAATATTACGACAAAAATAATGTCATCGCAAAATTTTGTGTGAACAATATCGTAGCAATATTGTGACGAAATATTGTCGTCGCAAAATTTTGTGTGAACAATGTCGTAACAATATTGCGACGAAAATACTGTCGTCGTAAAAGTTTGCATGAACATTATTGTAGCAAAATAGCGACAAATATTTAGTGACAATGCTATGTTGTCGCTAAAATTTGGCGACGACTTCTTGTTGTAGCTAAATTCTGCTACAACGACTTTTGTTTCAAAATGAAAGTCGTCGCTAAATTATTGCTAAATTGATTTAGCGACGAAAAGTTATCAGTTAGCGACGACTCTATTCTGCATTTTTTGTAGTGGTAGGTTTGATCGCCATGTAAGTAATTCGGCCAGAACCTACACTCCGCTGAACTCTTCTCCTGCTAAAGTTTTGATGTGGACACAGTAACAAGCATTTCATTGGCATACCTTTCATACACCTGATCCTTTATCAGTTCCATCCATCAAAGTTGCTAGACATCAGACTCTTTGTGAGCTCAACAACATCAATCCAACATCTCTCCATCCACTTGTCCTTAATATTGTCGAGTCATCTTCCAGGCTAAATTATTTTGATTCACTATTCCAAAATTCTCAAGATCCATATCTATCCTTGAGTCTCTTTGACAACAACTTTCATGAGGTTGAGGATCCCATGACATAGGATTACTTGAAAGCTTTTGAAAAAGAAATCCAAGCAGATCTCAATAAGGAAAAGGAAAAGAAAAAGTAGATTTTGATTGGAACCCTTCACCAAATGATACAGATCCTGAAGATATGAATATGTCACCATCTCACGAGCCCATCTGCCACAAAGATTGAAGACCCCACTTGTTTTATTCTGTCTCTCACTAAATTTTGTAAAGTCATGTGCTATAAAGTAAAGTTGTGTGTCGTAAAGGAGATTCTTCCTTATCTTGTAAAAAGTAGTGTACTGAGTGCATGGTTAGTGCTTGTCTATGTAAGCAATGATGTTAGCATCCACTAGCTACATCTCTATATAAGTGTGCTTGTATCTTAGAGATTCTCAAGCTCTGGAAGCTCTTCAAACTTTGAAATCTCTTACTTCTCTCTAATAAAATATGAGTTTCTAACTTCTCTCTCTTCTTTCCATTTCATTTATCTTAAACATCTAACTAAGGATCCTGTTATTAGTTCCAGGATCTATGAGTTTGATATGAGTTTGGTATGAAATCTAAGAGGATAATCCCCCTAGTCAGGCAAGAATAATGTCGTTTATTATGGACAGTAATAGCTGGCTTATGATAGATTCATGTCAGATTCATAGTCCCCTGGTAATTGGTATCAGAGCTATGGATTGGATTGTTTAGATACATGTTATGGTAAGAATTCTCACTAAATCATCATGTCCATTTCCAGAACTCCTTCTTCACTTTCTTTAGCAATTAAACCATCAATTACTAAAAAGATAGATTATTTGTATGAATTCTCTTTTCTATCTGGCATTGTACAAATTCCAGATACCCATCTTTTTTTAACCCTTATGATGCTTTGGCTAAACACCAAACCAATGTCTTCTCCAATCTTAAATCCCTCATCAGAAAACCACCATCATAGGTTAAATAATATGTGCAATCATCTTCTTTGAACCAATGTCCAATTAAAGTAACAGGTCAAGAACAGTTCATCAACCTGGAGGTTCCTTTAAGTTTGGCTCCATCAAGGTTTTACTCTTCTTTATTTTGATGCAATTCATATTGCAGTTACCTATCATGGTCGCAAAAGTCTCCCTTTCTTTGCTAGATTTGCTTTATGTGATTTCAGATATTTGGAATATCAACAAGCAATTATTGGTATTATTCAGACTTCCCTCAATGTTGGCACTGTTATATTTACCTTTTATCCCAACTTTAATATGAGACTTGAAGATCTTCATCTTCTCAATGCCTTGCAAGTTCAGATACAGATCACTAGTGGTGATTAAGTTTAGATGAGTGATGTTGCCACTCTCCATTATTAGATGATCTACCATGTTCAGAATCATGTAATAGATATGTTTTTTCCTTGGTCTTCAAATGCCTTGATGATTATTGCTGACTTTACATAGATTTTTACTTGTTTTCAGACCCCTAAGCAACTTTCTAAAGAACAGTTATTGGAGTATTTCCCTCAATCATGGTTTACGAGTTATGAGAAACTCCATCAGTAGAACCAGCTGGTTCAATCCACCAAACCCATCATCATTAAGAAGAAACATGGTCTGATTAAGACTCGATTTCAATCTCCTTCTGATGACTCAACTGAATCTTCTACTGCTCTAATCTTTTTCACTCAGTTCATGTTGCAACCTACTTCCTTTCCTCAGGAATCAATTTCTATTGAAGCTTTTGATGATACTAGTCATCCTATCTACGCTTTTAAGCATGATGTCACTATTTTTTAGGTGCTTGTGATGACTGTTTGGATGCTTCCTATGAATTTGATTACTTTGATGCTGATGACTGTCGATGAAGACATCGAAAGGCCAAGAAGAGGTGTTCCTCTGAAGCTCAATTCCAAGATTCTTTGTATTAAGATGATCTTACCATTAGTACTATGGGTCAACCCTCAGGAAAGTATGGTTATGCCATCAGATATACTCCACCACCTCATTATCAACCTATACCACCTACACCTTCTTCTCCATCACCTTGTAAACCTGCACCACCTCTTTTTTATCCTAGACCTTCTTAAGTTTGTCCTCCTTATTTACAATGGCAACCTAAACCTACTCAACCTTTACTCCCCTCTGTTTGTATGTATAAACCAAGAGCTTCCTTCACTGATGAATTTCCTTCCCTTTAGGAAACCATCGATTCTACCATTAAAATACAAACTACACTTTTTGTTAAATCTCCGGGCATATCTACTTATGGCACTCCCAGACCAATAACTCCTACTGAAGTTGTCTTCAACTGTCAGACTAAATCTTCATTGGCACAAAATAAAGTTCTCTATCGGATATAAACTAAAGTTGATCATGTTTCTTCCTAAGTTGATACTTTGGATTCAAAGATCTCTTACCAGAACTCTGCTACCTACCAGCTCCTTCAACATCTCCAGAATCAAGTTGCAAAGCTTAATAAGTAGTTAATAGCCTTTATAGCTCAACGTACCTATGATGCTACTTTCAAGCAGAAAGCCATAAAAGTCACCAAGCTAAAAGCTGAAATTGCTATTATCAAACAAGATCTAAACATATCTCATCCTCCTCCTTCCTTATCTTTGCCTTTGTTTAGCCCAGCATATACACCTTACTCTCATCAACCATAATCCAAATTCCACCTTACTCTGAATTTTCTCAAGCAGATCTCCACAATTTAGGCTATACTCATGATTTATTCATGTAACAACAAATTCATAAACAACCTAAATGATCTACTGAACTGTTACCTATAGAACCTCTCCCTTCTACCCAAACTACCATACCTCTACCTTCATCTGTTGATCTCAAACAAAAAGGAATCCAGATCTCTGAACATCCTTTTCATATAATCCATTTACCATTTAAACCTAACTCCCTAATCCAAACCCTCAAATATAAAGCCTCAAAATATGTTCCCATCATTTCTTCTACTTTCACTCCTTCATATCTTTCTTCTAGCTCCTCAAATTTTGATCTTTTCAACTCTGAACCAGACCCTAAACACTTTCCAGTCTTTATGGATGATCCTACTGAAGAAAGTACTACTATCCGGTAACCACACATTTAACCTTATTACACTAAGGGTGATGATGATTTTGATAATGATAATGTCGTTGATAGTAGACCAATTCTTCCCAAGCCTTTTATTGACCCTTGGTTTCAATTTGAAGATCTCTTCCATCATAAATAGAGAGATAGGCTCCAAGAATTCTATGCATGGCTTGAGTTGCAGACCAGATATCTTGAAGCTCCTAATCTTGAATAGATTTTTGTAAAGTTTACTTCTCGATTTACTGGATGACTTCATGATTGGTTTGTCAACCTGGATGAATATTCAAAACTGTAATTCTTTTATAGTGATTCACTGGCCCTTGTTCTTCAAAGAATTCATCTTGAGTTCATTGGTACAATTGGTTATTTTGACAAAGCCACCCGTGCTAATTACTTTAGAATGAAATGTTGCTTTCTGCTTTGGAAACATTTGGATAAGCATTACAAAAGCATGTCCAAGATTTTTTATATGCTTAATGGTGCAAATGATCCTAATTTGAAGCAAGGATTCGTATCTTCTATCACTGAGCAATTATCTAATAGCATAATGTTCTTATTACGAGAATAGGGTATTCAACTTAACTCTCTCACTCTTGGCCAGATCTATCAGAAAGTTCTTATGGCTCTTGATAAGCTTTGTACTTTTCAAAAGTTAATCAAATATACTTTGCAGAAAGGCAAATATCCCCAGCTCAAAGCAGTATGTCGCAATCCATATTTGGAGATACAATATTTTCCAAAGAAAAAATATGGATGCAAGCCTTCCAAGAAGTTTCACCCTTTCAACAAGGCCAAAAGACTCTCTTCTCCTCGTCTTTACTAGAAAAAATTAACCTAAAATATTTAAAATTTGATCTGACTTAAATCTACGATTGGATTTTTTCAATTAAATTTTAGTTTTATGTCATATGTATGTACATAAGTGCGTGTGTGCATGCGCATATATATATATATGTGTGTGTGTGTGTGTGTGTGTGAAATGAAATGAAATAATTTTACTAATAGTTTGATCTATTCGGGTTTAGTTGTTTTGGATAGTGAAAAATGAACTGAACTGATATAAATAAATCTTTATTTCAAAAATTGAATTGACTAAAAAAATATAACTAAATATAATGAATTGTTTACGGTTTGATTCAATTTTTAGGGTTTTTTTTAAAATTAGTGTAATTTTGAAAAAAAAATTCGAAAAAAGTTTTGAAAATAGGGCTATAGTAAAAATATTTCTAATTTTGGAATGTTGAAAACCAGCAGGAATATGTGCTGATATTTAACTTGGTGGGCTCTTCTATTTGACCGGTTGGGATGTTGGAAACCAGTAAGAATATGTGCCGTTATTTGAATTGGTAGGCCTCTTGGAGTGTTAGAAATCGGCATGATAAGGTGCCAATTTTTTTCATAGTCTAACAAAAATTGGCATTTAGAATTGCCAATTTTTGATACTCAGTCAGACCTCGTTGATCGTGCCTATATGTTCCAAAGCTATGAAATTATTTCTTCTCATTTCCAAACTCATTCATTCATCCTCACTTTCAATCTATTTCTCTCAATTTTTTAACTCTCATTTTCAAATTCTTTCTCTTATCTACAAATTCTTCATTTCATTTCTAATATACTTTATAATTTCATTTAACATTTACACCATCTATTTTCTTATAAAATAAAAGACAATTTGATTTGGGTATTGTATAGTATAATTTTTTTATGTTAAGAAAAAATTATATTATCATTAGTATTATTTTTACATTTTTATTTGTAAATGTGATTATTTTGAAGTATATCTAATTACAACAAAGGTAAGGGTAATTTTTTTAATTTAGAAAAATAACTTTAGTTTATATGTCAAATTTATTAATTTTCATGATGGTGGATCTATTTTATTGCTTAATTTATTTATATTATATAGTATATTTAATTGGTATGAAAAGTTTATTTGATGAAAAAAAGAATAAGTAATTATTAAATCTATACATGTGTTAATTAAGTTATAAAAAATTGTGTTCGCATGTGTTGTTTATGAAATTGATAATTTGGAATTTCATTAGCACGAGTTTATAAGTATATTAAAACTAACTTTTAAATGATTTATGAAGCAATTAGTGTAGGATATTTGTATATGTAAAAAAATTAGATATATAATGAGAAGATGTAGAAAAAAGATTATTGCATAAAAAGATAAAATTTAATAAATAGTATTAGTTTAAATTTTAATTTTGAAGTGGATCTACCAAAATTTTGAGAAATTTATATATTATTTTAATATGTTTTTTTAGAATGTTATATTTATAACAAAAATAGTAAATTGGTGTCTAAATTATGATATATCTACATATAATGTAGAAAAAAAAAATGTCAATCTCTATTACTTTTATCATTCACACCAGGGGACAATCAAGGTTTGGTATAGCTAATTTTTATTATGACACTTTAAGCCCGTCAATGAGATCAAAGAGATAGAAGATTAGGAGCAAATCGATATTTGCAGAACTTATTCATAAGATATCAGTTAAATTAAATTTATCTGCAAATGAGAGGGTTAGTATGGTGGTATATAAGTGTCCAATAAACATATGGGGATCAATTTTTTAGGTATGTATGGATGTAATTGACTTTGATGCATCACAAGTTGATATGTTGGAAGGTGTTCACTTTTAGACTTGGGATGGTACATCTGAATTATCAAAAGGTTTAGTTATCAATGGCAACGATGAGGTCAAATCTTGTGTGAAAAATACTCAATCAAGAGAAATGTGACTTTAGATTTTTTAAATCTAAGCTAAAATACTAGGTTCGAAGTGCACAAAGGCTGAAATTGTTGGGTTTTGGCATAATAAATTAAAATGAAAAATGCAGTGGAAACATAAAATCCACTAGGATTTATGCGATTTAGTTAATTCAAAAGAGGGAGATAAATGATTACCAAACTATTGAAGCACACAAATTTGAAACTTTTAGGTACCGCTCAACTGAACCACCACCCTCTATCGGTATCCACACTCGAACATGATGAAAGAGATGTTCAGGGATGCTAGCTCCCTTTCTTTCAGTGAATTGCGATTTTGATTTCTATTCCTTTTCTTAAAAGTAACATAAACAATTTTTCTTCTCACTCAAAATTATGGTTGCCACTCTTTTTATAGTTTTCTTCGGGCAAACACACTCATATATATATATATATATAATTTCTCATCTAAATAAGAATTGTAATTTTTCTTTAAAAATTTATTTTGAATTTTTTTATGAAAAAATTAAAATTCGAAATGCCCAAATGGATCCTAGTCCATTCATCACATTCTTAATGTGTAATCCAATAGGTTAATATCAGTAGGCTCCAATTCCATCATAGATCCACAAGTTATAAGTAGCCACTAGCAAGATATTATGACTATCCAAATAATATGAATATCGATAATTCGATTTTAACCTAATTAATAGAACATGTTATAATCCTTTTGTCACATGATATCTTGTTTGAACATAAGTCATAGTCCATGTCAAACTTATATAGTTCAAATATATAACTTTTCGATCACTAAGTAGACTAATAATATCAAATGATATTAATTACTCTATCTATTCATTTGAGCATGGCCATCCATTTCTCAGTATTACTTATCGAGAGGCCCAATAAATATCTTTCTCATAAGAGAAAGATAAATTCCATCTTAATTATTCACTATCATTTACATGATTCTCATTATGTCCAATTATAACCTTTATGATTATCTGATTAAAGATAATGTTTGATTATGTCAAAATATAATGCTCCTCATGTAAAAAATTGTGATAATCTTAGGTCTAAGAATTCAATAACATAACTATTATGAGATCACTAATGATGCTAACCCATATAGTATCTTATAGTGGATCTATCTAGTATCATATTCTTTAACAAGTACCTATAAGTTTGATTTATATCACTGTATATAATCATCTCATGATTATTAATCAAACCCATACTAGTGTTAATTTATCATTATTACTTTATTGATAAATGACTAAAGATAGTTAGAATAACATTGTATTGTTATTCATAAACATTGTTATAATGTAACATACCAACAATTTATTAATGTGAAAAAATCCAATTTTATAAAATAAAATATGATATTACACAAATGTCCAAATGTTTAGCTTAGGATATAACCACTAACAGAAATTAGGTGCAAATAGAGGTTAAGAGTAGTAAAAAAATAAATGAAATAAAAGTCTTTTATGGACGATTATAAGGTTCAAGGGACCACATCCATACCCCTCTACTGGTAATCTACCAAAAGATCACAGACAATTGAGATCGTAAATTATTTGCAATTGTATCATACGGATGGTAAGTATAAATCCAACCTCGCCTATTGATATGGTTATTGCCACTATTAATTTTTTATTTCATTATGAAGTATCATACTATAAGGTTTGATATGCGAAGATAAGTGCACTAGAGTCTATTTTTGAAAACTATGTTGAATCATTCGAAAGGTTATCAATTTTTTTTATATGCTTTACAAAATTACAATCCCAAAACTATTTATAAGTTTGTGCTACACAACACCCACATCCCCACAGTAAAGCGATTTCAAATGGTGTATTGGATTTTTACACTAGCAATTGATGGGTTGAACCACTATTAGCCGATTCTGTTGATTAATGAAATCGATAGGAAAATTCCAAAAGATAGTTCTAATGGCCAGTTGTATAGATGGTAATGACATATTGTTCCTAGTTACTTTTGATGTTGTTAAGTCTAAGAATAAATCTAATTGGACATGGTTCATGATTTTAATTCGGAAACATGTGGCGCAATGTGTTGGCATTACTATTATTTTTGATCGATACAATAGAATAATAGCAGTGTTTTGAGATAAAAGAGTAGTTCGAAGGGACCTCTTGCATTTCACAGGATATGTCCGTGCCATTTTGTCAGTAATTACAACATGCATCACATAATTTTTACTTTACAAGGATAGTATGTAAACACATCTTTACTATAATTTTTTCAAATATACTATTTATTAGGTTGTGTTTGTTGGGAGTGTAATAATACTATAATTGTGAATCCATACTGGCTAATTCAAGGAATAACTATCAAAAGCACAAGTTCAAGAAAAAGATGGATAAGATAAAACAACTTGACGAGAATTCGTATAATTAAGCAATGAGGATGCCATTAGAGCATTGGATATTATCCGAAAATGGTAGATATTGATATGACCATGATGA
Organism: Excoecaria agallocha; assembly: GCA_037975025.1. Lineage (NCBI taxonomy): Eukaryota > Viridiplantae > Streptophyta > Magnoliopsida > Malpighiales > Euphorbiaceae > Excoecaria > Excoecaria agallocha. The sequence continues at coordinate 711,891 of CM075808.1, read as the reverse complement.
AAATTCTCGTCAATAATGCGGCACGGTCCATAATGTTAAAAACAATAAAAATATGATTATACATTAGTACTAATTTAAACATGATAACAAATAAACAAAAAAAATCTAACTATATAAAATATTCAAATAATATTATTATATACATAAATTCAAAAATTTTCCTACAATACAATATTTTAACTACATATAAAATATATTATTGATAAAAATTCAATGGAAATTCTACTCTATAAAATTAATTATACTTTTATTATTTTCAATTAATAATTACTATGACTAATTAATTATTTTCTCCTTTTTATTTTACTATCAATATATATTATATATATATATATATATATATATATATATATATATATATATATATATATATATATATATATATATATATATATATATATATATTATAATTTTTTATTAATAGGATGATTTTAGTAATTAAATTATCGTTTTAATATTTCATATTAGTTTCTATAAAAAATTATTTTATATAACTAATAAATATTGCATATTTTTATGAAAAATTATAATTAATAACTAATAGAATATAGTTTATGTGACACCCTAATGTCTGACAAAATATTATTTACGTCATCATACGACTTATTGGGTTTTTATCTAATGGATTAATATTATTGTTATTATAATTATGGGTATATGACAACATGATATTTACTTAGGATAAATTACTATTTTTTTTTGTCAAAAATTTGGGCAGCATAACGACTTAATTTTCATGCTTTCCAAAAACTTGCAATTGAAATTTACACTCCCTATGGTCATCCTTCTTCTCCACAACTCCATCATTCATTCAACACTTCTATATTCCATCACAATCCCATCACATTATCATCACATAGGCACACATACATATATATATCTTATTACATGCCCAGTATAATTATAACAACTATGTTTACAAACCACATATACATACATATACAAATTACTACAATTTTTTTTATCTAAAGCTACAAAATGGACTCAAGTCCCCAAGTCATATGTACATGTCATTCAACCTTCAATTCTTCTCTTGCAGTACCTGTCCCTGCGCGAAGTCACAACAACTACGCGCTAAGCACATTATTGCCTAGTGTTGGATACTATTACATAAATTTTCATTTAATAACACAACAGTTATAAACTTTGTATTTATTATCTATATTTAACATTTTGCTTAAAAATTTATCGTTTTTTAACTTAATTTCTTTAATTCATTTTTTTTATTGCAAAAGTAAAATTTTCAATTTAGTCCCTGAATTTTTTAAAATTCATAATTTTATCCTTTTTGGTCTTATTGTTCATCCTTTATTAATCATATTTTTCAATGCAAAATTACCAATTGATCCTTAATTCCTTGTATAATTATATTTTTATCATTGTTAACTATTTCACTTCATTTTTCATCATTTTCATCAATAAAATACATGAATGACAAGTTTACTCATAAGACTTCATTTTTACACAGGAATACTCGTAATTACGACTTTGCCCCTAGTATGACCAGTGGAAATCCTCGATCCAGATAAGCGGGACGAGGACTCCAATGATGTAAATAGGGACCAGATCACTTGACGTGACCCTGCGTCCCGGTAATTAGTGTGCCGGCAAGCTATAAAATGTACGATATGATAAATCTCGTGGTGCGACAGTGGTACATATGTCCCTATGGCTAGCCATTATATCTAGTGCTCCTGGATTACCCACTGTACACTAAGGGCAATGTATTATAACTTCAATGTCACTTATTATGTAGTATTTTATGTCGTTCACATCATGTGGTCATGTCACATTCCTAAGTGTATAATTTACATACATACATCATGTATACTTATCATTTCACATATATCACATAAAAATACATAGTTTTTCACATGGCTATCATTTGGTCACTTGGAGTTCTCATGCTTATGATATAATTTCCTCTTAATTCACATTTCATACATGATTTTAATACCATTATTAATATTCTCATGTCATTACATCATCATTGTACATGTATATCTCATAATTACACATATGTTATCATTATGTACCCATACTCACCATGCCATTTACATGTTGTTTATCATTCTAACATGCTTTCCCATTCTCATAATAAGTAGTTCACATCATTTTAGTCAATTATTATGGAATTTCTTCATGAAAACCCATACAAAGTCATTCGGCCACTAAAGGACCATAGGCTTTCACATAGTTTTCTTCATCATTTTATGTTCTTCACATGTTAATTCACCTTTTTAACATATTATATCAATTTATTTCATCATTTCACATACTTTTCCTTAGTTACATAATGTAAAGTTTAAAGAAAATTCAATAAAAATTATGGAATTAAGTGTAAATTAGTATCCACTAACCTTGAATGGCCTAGAAGTCACCTAAACTTCCTTCTCTTTCCCTTTTCCTTCCTTGTTTTGGCTTTCTCCTTGTAATTCACCTAATGGCCAAAATTCATCAAGGAAAAATCATGAATTTATGCTTTGATTCTTACCATATCTTTGATGCTAATGAACTTAAATCATGTTATTCTACATGACTATATGAAAAACTCTCATTAAAACTAGCTAAAACCCATAAATTTACCTAAGTTTGTCACTTTTCCCTCTCCCCAAATATTTATTTTCCTCACTTACACTTGCTCCAGCCGTGATTCTATGATGAATAGGAGGTCTGGTAGTGCTTCTAGATGAAAAATTAGCTTCAGATCTGATGGAAATTGGAGCGAGAATGAAGAAAATGGTGGAAATGGCCTTTTTAGGGTAGCTACGATTTTCAGAAGAAAAGAGGGAGGAGGAGATCGATTTTTGCTGTGATTTTTGGGGGTTCCAGACTTCTCTAGGGGACTCTTAGTTACCCCAAATGGCTGGCCAAGATTCACTCATTTACTAGTGAATCCAATGGCTTTAAAATTAGCCACTTGTCACTCACTTAGACACTTAGGTTCACCCTACCAACTTGATATCACACACACCTGATCATTATCCAAAATTAGCAATTCATATAAAATTTCATGGTCAAATTTTCGGATTTGACCCCCCAAATAACCCGATTTCGGTTTTGGACCCCGAAATATGAATTTTTGATCCCGATATTGGATTGTCCTGAAATTTTGTCCCGAATGTCACTACATATATTAGACTATATGGTAAAAATTTTATCTCATTTTGACATCGTTTCAATATACTTTTAGCTTCAGCGGCCTACGCAGTCACTTTGAAACTCTAAATTCCAGAACTGCCAGAATGGTTATTTTTCAGTTCCTTGGGTGTCACTACACTATTTATAGCATGTATGTTAAATTTGAAGTCAATTGAAGATCTCTAAGGCCTCCTAATGGTCAGTCAAATTTTTGGTCAAACTTACGCCAAACCGTGAAATTTTCTTCTTTTGCCTTTTTGGATATCTATTTGACCTCACTTTTTACTCAAATTGTACCATTAGACTCTCTTTGATATGTACTTCCGTATTTTATATTAAACTTACACTGCCCATCGGATCCCCCGTCCCGGGGTTTTCTAGCTTGGGCACGTTTACCTATGCATTCTTTCTAAATTTCTATCTTACTCAATCCTGATGATCTTGAAACTTGATTCAAGACGACTAATCATGCTCTATAACATGTCATGCATGTCAAATGCAAGAATTGGGGTGTTACAGTACTCTCCCTGTAAATAAAATTTCGTCCTCGAAATTTACCTGAAGTAAATGCTGTGGATATTGTCTTCTCATTACATCCTCTGATTCCCATGTGGCTTCCTCTGCATTATGTCGGGTCCAGAGTACTTTAACGAGTGGTATACGTTTGTTCCTGTGCTGTCTGGTTTCTTTGGCTAGAATTCTCACCGGTTCCTCATTATAAGATAGATCAGTCCGCAATTGTACTTCAGTTGGTGTGATGACGTGGGAGGGATCTGATCGGTATCTTCTCAACATGGATACGTGAAACACATCATGAATTTTTCCTAATTCTGAAGGTAGATTAAGTCTGTAAGCAACAGGTCCAACTCGCTGTAGCACTTCGTAGGGTCCAATAAACCGGGGGCTCAGCCTGCCTTTCTTTCCAAATCTGAGAATTTTTCTCCATGGAGAGACTTTGAGGAAGACTTTGTCATCCACGTTGAATTCTATGTCTTTTCTTTTCAAATCTGCATAGGATTTCTGTCTATCTGTTGCTGCTTTCAAGTTATCTCTGATTAGTTTAACTTTTTCCTCCGTTTCTTGAATTAAATCTGGACCCACTAGTTTGCTTTCACTCAACTCGGTCCAGCATACTGGAGTTCTGCATTTCCTTCCATACAATGCTTCATATGGTGCCATTTTGATGCTGGACTGGTAGCTATTGTTGTAGGCGAATTCTGCTAAAGGAAGGTACTTTTCCCAATTATTCCCAAACTCTAGGATGCAACATCGCAACATGTCTTCTAGAATTTGTATTACTCGCTCGGACTGTCCATCTGTCTGAGGGTGGAATGCTGTACTATAATCCAAGCGAGTTCCCAATGCTTCTTGCAACTTCTGCCAAAATTTGGAAGTAAAACGAGGGTCCCTATCTGAAATGATGGAAATGGGAACACCATGTAGTCGAACTATCTCGTTGATATAAATTTCCGCCAATCTGCTCAAAGAAAAGTCGACTCTCACAGGTAAGAAATGAGCAGACTTTGTGAACCTGTCTACAATGATCCAAATGGAGTCGTGTTGTTTTCTGGTCAATGGTAGTCCTGCTACAAAATCCATAGTTACTCGCTCCCATTTCCATTCCGGTATAGTGACAGGATGCAGTAACCCAGAGGGGACTTGGTGTTCGGCTTTCACCTGTTGACAAGTCAAACATCGAGTGACAAACTCGGCAATATCTCTTTTCATCCCTGGCCACCAATAGACTGATTTCAAATCTTGATACATCTTTTTGCTCCCTGGATGAATGGTGTATTTGCTGTGGTGGGCTTCAGTCAAAAGTTTCTTCTTCAATTCAGCATCATTTGGTACACAAAGCCTGCCTTTATAGTATAGGTAGTCATCATGGTCAAGAAAGAAATCACTGTTTTCTCCAGCTTGGATTTGAGAAATAATGTGAACCAACCGATCATCGTGTCGCTGAGTGACTCGTACCAGTTGTTGCTGACTAAGCCGGGCTTGAACTTCTGCTACTAATGCTCCATCTTGACCTGTGCTCAAGTCAATATTCATGGCTCTTAAAGCAGATAAATATTTTCTGCTAAGGGCATCTGTAACAATGTTCGCCTTGCCAGGGTGGTAATCAATCAAGCAGTCGTAGTCTTTGATGAGTTCTAGCCACCTTCTTTGTCTTAAGTTAAGTTCTTTCTATGTTGGCAAGTACTTTAAACTCTTATGATCGGTGTAGATGTAGCACTTCTCACCATATAAATAGTGTCTCCAGATTTTTAAGACAAAAACAATTGCTGCAAGCTCCAAGTCATGAGTAGGATAATTCCTTTCGTGAGACTTAAGTTGTCGAGAAGCATAAGCTATAACTTTACCTTCTTGCATAAGGACACATCCTAGCCCATTCCTGGAAGCATCGCTATAAATCACAAAAGATTTACCTGTAGTAGGTTGGGTGAGGATGGGAGCTTCAGTCAACATAGTTTTCAATCTTTCAAAACTCTCCTGGCACTTATCTGACCACATAAACTTGATATTTTTCTGTAGTCGTTTGGTCAGTGGAGAAGCAATCATGGAGAACCCTTTTACAGATCTTCTATAATAGCCAGCTAGTCCAAGAAAACTTTTGACTTCGGATACATTTCTGGGTGGCTTCCATTCTAAAATGGCTTCAGTCTTCTTTGGATCCACTTTGATTCCTTCTGAAGTGATCACATGGCCCAAAAAGGAGACTTCTTTGAGCCAAAAGTCACATTTGCTGAACTTTGCATATAGTTGTTTGTCTCTCAAAATTTGTAGCACGATCCGTAAATGCTTATCATGTTCTTCAGGAGTTTTGGAGTAAATTAAGATGTCATCAATAAATATCACCACAAATTGATCTAGGTATGGATGGAAAATTCGATTCATCAGATCCATAAAAGCTGCTGGTGCATTAGTGAGTCCGAACGGCATGACCAAGAATTCATAGTGACCATATCATGTACGAAAAGCTATCTTTGGTACGTCTACCTCTTTAACCTGAAGCTGGTAATAACCTGATTTCAAATCAATTTTGGAGAACATACTCGCCCCTCTCAGTTGATCAAACAAATCATCAATCCTGGGCAGGGGATACTTGTTCTTGATAGTCACCTTATTCAGCTCTCGATAATCAATGCAAAGTCGCAAGGAACCATCTTTTTTCTTGACAAATAAAACTGGAGCTCCCTATGGTGACACACTGGGACGAATGAATCCTTTGTCTAGCAACTCCTGTAACTGTATCTTCAATTCTTTCAGTTCTGCTGGTGCCATACGATATGGAGCTTTAGAAATTGGAGCTGTACCGGTTATCACATCTATAAAGAACTCCACTTCCCTCTCTGGTGGCAACCCTGGTAGCTCATCGGGAAAAACATCAACAAAATCACAAACAGTTGGCACGTCACTAACTTTAAGCTTCTCTTCTTTTGTTTCTATCACATAAGCCAAATAAGCTTCACATCCTTTCCTGATGCACCTATATGCCGCTGTAGCTGAAATGATGTTTGACAAAAAACTAGATCTCTCATCTACAACTGTGATTTCCTGTCCCTCTGGGGTAAATAAAATGACTCTTTTCAAATGACATTTGACATTTGCTTGGTGTTTACACAACCAGTCCATCCCTAGTATGACGTCAAACTTAAGAAAAGGTAACTCGATCAAATTTTCAGGGAAAAGAGTTTGTTGAATTTGGATAGGGCAATTTAGGAATACTTTATTCACTACTACATGGTGCCCTAAAGGGTTGCTTACCGAAATATCATGTTCTAACTGTGAACTAATCAAACCCTTCCCATGTGCAATTTTTGTGCTAAGGTATGAATGTGTAGACCCAGGATCAATTAAAGCATAAATGGGTGTATCAAACAAGCAAAACTTACCCACTATGACATCTGGGGCCTCCTGGTTTTCTCTAGCCCTAACTGCATAGGTATGTGTCTGTGGTCGCCCTTCTCCCAATGATGGTCTTTGTGCACCCCCTTTTGTTGGCACAGCTCCTGATGGTCCACCTTTACCTCTCCCTCTGGCTGCTGTGGTAGGGGACCTGTCTAATGTAATCTCTGATGGTTTAGGACAGTCTTTCTGCAAGTGCTCATGAGACCCACACCTCAGGCATGCTCCTGTCAGCCTCCAACACTCACCTAAATGACGTCTCCCACAATGCTCACATATGGGGTTGCTGTATCTAGTGGAACCCTGAGGAGTACTAGCAATGGAAGTAGCATATGGAGTAGCCCGAGTTGTGGACTTCTGACTCTGTGCAGGAGCTGCTGTAGGATTCTGTGGAGTGGCAATAGAACCCTTCTGTTTTTTGCTGTGGCCCCCATAGGAATCTGCTACCGATGGTTTTCTTCTCTGCTTAAACCGAGCCTGGCGACTAGCTTCCTCAGCATCAATAGTCTCGACTCGTATAGCTGCATGTACTAACTCCATTCGATTTGTGTATTCTTGATTGGCCAATGCTTTTCTAATGTCATTATGAAGGCCTTGTTCAAACAACTGGCATAGTTTCTCTGAAGGAATATGATAATTGTCCATGTAAGCACTCAATCTCTCAAATTCTCGATCATACTCTTGTACAGTCCTGTTGCCCTGTCTTAATCGCCAAAAGGCATTCTCCATGGCCCGCTGATGCTCTCTCCCTACATATTTTTCATTAAATTACTGTAGAAAGAACTGCCAGGTCACCCTATCTGCAGGAGTATATTTTCTTACTGTATTCCACCAGGTGTATGCCGGGCCTTGAAGTAAAGCAATAATACCCCTCAATTTCTCCTCAGGTGGGCTGTTTGTAATCTCAAATAATCTTTTAATTTTGTCTAGCCACTCTTCTGCTTCTGTGGCTGTTATCTGATCTTTTTCATGAAAGTCTTCGGCTCCCAACCTTTTTAATTGTTCCAGGATAGGTGCTCTAGCCGGTTGTGGTGGCGGCTGTGGCTGAGGCTGTGGCTGAGGCTGTGGGGCCTGCATTCTCTGATATACTAAGTCCGCAATTATCTGCATAAAATCAGGTGGTGCTGCTGGGGGAGGCACCTGTGGTGCAGGTGGTGGTGTCTGATGTCTAGGCGGAGCTGCAGCTGCTGCTGGGCTAGCTGAAGCCTCGCTCTCAGCCCCATAAGCCGACTGGACCTCTCGTTGGGAGCCAAAAGCCATTTGTTTACTGAAATACACCAGAGAATGGTAACAATTAGTTTCACAATTTCATTATCCTTAATTGGCATGTACATATAACAAATCCATTCACTGTTTTATACTTGCATTATTACTCTGATCTTAGGAACAACTAAATCGGGCTCTGATACCATAAATTGTGACACCCTAATGTCTGACAAAATATTATATACATCATCATACGACTTATTGGGTTTTTATCTAATGGATTAATATTATTGTTATTATAATTATGGGTATATGACAACATGATATTTACTTAGGATAAATTACTATTTTTTTTGGTCAAAAATTTGGGCAGCATAACGACTTAATTTTCATGCTTTCCAAAAACCTGCAATTGAAATTTACACTCCCTATGGTCATCCTTCTTCTCCACAACTCCATCATTCATTCAACACTTCTATATTCCATCACAATCCCATCACATTATCATCACATAGGCACACATACATATATATATCTTATTACATGCCCAGTATAATTATAACAACTATGTTTACAAACCACATATACATACATATACAAATTACTACAATTTTTTTTTATCTAAAGCTACAAAATGGACTCAAGTCCCCAAGTCATATGTATATGCCATTCAACCTTCAATTCTTCTCTTGCAGTACCTGTCCCTGCGCGAAGTCACAACAACTACGCGCTAAGCACATTATTGCCTAGTGTTGGATACTATTACATAAATTTTCATTTAATAACACAACAATTATAAACTTTGTATTTATTATCTATATTTAACATTTTGCTTAAAAATTTATCGTTTTTTAACTTAATTTCTTTAATTCATTTTTTTATTACAAAAGTAAAATTTTCAATTTAGTCCCTGAATTTTTTAAAATTCATAATTTTATCCTTTATGGTCTTATTGTTCATCCTTTATTAATCATATTTTTCAATGCCAAATTACCAATTGGTCCTTAATTCCTTGTATCATTATATTTTTATCATTTTTAACTATTTGACTTCATTTTTCATCATTTTCATCAATAAAATACATGAATGACAAGTTTACTCATAAGACTTCATTTTTACACAGGAATACTCGTAATTACGACTTTGCCCCTAGTATGACCAGTGAAAATCCTCGATCCAGATAAGCGGGACGAGGACTCCAATGATGTAAATAGGGACCAGATCACTTGACGTGACCCTGCGCCCCGGTAATTAGTGTGCCGGCAAGCTATAAAATGTACGATATGATAAATCTCGTGGTGCGACAGTGGTACATATGTCCCTATGGCTAGCCATTATATCTAGTGCTCCTGGATTACCCACTGTACACTAAGGGCAATGTATTATAACTTCAATGTCACTTATTATGTAGTATTTTATGTCGTTCACATCATGTGGTCATGTCACATTCCTAAGTGTATAATTTACATACATACATCATGTATACTTATCATTTCACATATATCACATAAAAATACATAGTTTTTCACATGGCTATCATTTGGTCACTTGGAGTTCTCATGCTTATGATATAATTTCCTCTTAATTCACATTTCATACATGATTTTAATACCATTATTAATATTCTCATGTCATTACATCATCATTGTACATGTATATCTCATAATTACACATATGTTATCATTATGTACCCATACTCACCATGCCATTTACATGTTGTTTATCATTCTAACATGCTTTCCCATTCTCATAATAAGTAGTTCACATCATTTTAGGCAATTATTATGGAATTTCTTCATGAAAACCCATACAAAGTCATTCGGCCACTAAAGGACCATAGGCTTTCTCATAGTTTTCTTCATCATTTTATGTTCTTCACATGTTAATTCACCTTTTTAACATATTTTATCAATTTATTTCATCATTTCACATACTTTTCCTTAGTTACATAATGTAAAGTTTAAAGAAAATTCAATAAAAATTATGGAATTAAGTGTAAATTAGTATCCACTAACCTTGAATGGCCTAGAAGTCACCTAAACTTCCTTTTCTTTCCCTTTTCCTTCCTTGTTTTGGCTTTCTCCTTGTAATTCACCTAATGGCCAAAATTCATCAAGGAAAAATCATGAATTTATGCTTTGATTCTTACCATATCTTTGATGCTAATGAACTTAAATCATGTTATTCTACATGACTATATGAAAAACTCTCATTAAAACTAGCTAAAACCCATAAATTTACCTAAGTTTGTCACTTTTCCCTCTCCCCAAATATTTATTTTCCTCACTTCCACTTGCTCCAGCCGTGATTCTATGATGAATAGGAGGTCTTTTAGTGCTTCTAGATGAAAACTTAGCTTCAGATCTGATGGAAATTGGAGGGAGAATGAAGAAAATGGTGGAAATGGCCTTTTTAGGGTAGCTACGGTTTTCAGAAGAAAAGAGGGAGGAGGAGATCGATTTTTGCTGTGATTTTTGTGGGTTCCAGACTTATCTAGGGGACTCTTAATTACCCCAAATGGCTGGCCAAGATTCACTCATTTACTAGTGAATCCAATGGCTTTAAAATTAGCCACTTGTCACTCACTTAGACACTTAGGTTCACCCTACCAACTTGATATCATACACACCTGATCATTATCCAAAATTAGCAATTCATATAAAATTTCATGGTCAAATTTTCGGATTTGACCCCCCAAATAACCCGATTTCGTTTTTGAACCCCAAAATATGAATTTTTGATCCCGATATTGGATTGTCTTGAAATTTTTTCCCGAATGTCACTGCATATATTAGAATATATGGTAAAAATTTTATCTCATTTTGATATCGTTTCAATATACTTTTAGCTTCGGCGGCCTACACAGTCACTTTGAAACTCTAAATTCCAGAACTGCCAGAATGGTTATTTTTCAGTTCCTTGGGTGTCACTACACTATTTATAGCATGTATGTTAAATTTGAAGTCAATTGGAGATCTCTAAGGCCTCCTAATGGTCAGTGAAATTTTTGGTCAAACTTACGCCACACCGTGAAATTTTCTTCTTTTGCCTTTTTGGAGATCTATTTGACCTCACTTTTTACTCAAATTGTACCATTAGACTCCCTTTGATATGTACTTCCGTATTTTATATTAAACTTACACTGCCCATCAGATCTCCCGTCCCGGGGTTTTCTGGCTTGGGCACGTTTACCTATGCATTCTTTCTAAATTTCTATCTTACTCAATCCCGATGATTTTGAAACTTGATTCAAGACGACTAATCATGCTCTATAACATGTCATGCATGTCAAATGCAAGAATTGGGGTGTTACAGTTTATATCGCTAATATATCAATATATCAAATTACTCCTTAAATATTGTATGTTTTCATCAAAATTACAATTAAGAATTAATAAAATATAGGTTATAGCACTAGTATATCAATACATAAAATTACTCTATAAATATTCCATCTTTTATATATCACTAATAAATATTGCATTTATATATCAAATTACCATCATCAATATATCAAATTAATCCATAAATACCGCATGTTTTATATCACTAATAAATATTACATGTAACAAATTATTGAATGTTTATATCACAAATAAAAATTGCATGTTTATATTAAATTACTATCAATATATCAAATTACTACATAAAATATTGCATATTTTATATCACTCCATAAATATTAGGGGTGAGCACGGTTAATCGAAAAATCTATCCAAAATTGAACCGATTTTTAGGTTAACCGAACTAAAATTTTAGATTTATGATTTTTATTTTAAAAATTGATGGTTAAACGATCCGAAATCGAAATCGAATATATATATATATATATATATATATATATATATATATATATATATTGAATTATATTTTAAAATTTTCACTTATATTTTTTAATTTTTGTGTAATTTATAAACATTATAATATATATTTTTAGTAAATAAACATTAAAATTATGTGCATAATTAGTGTTCTGTTGTTATTTTTATATTGAATATTTTTAATTTTTATAATTGATTATGAAAATTTTATTTTTATTTAGATTATTTTAATGGATATTGTATTTAATTAGTATTTTTTTTCATTTTAAAGCATTTTAACTATTAAAAATAATATTATAAATTGTATAATTTATTAAATTTATATATTAAAACTTTTTAGTAGTTAACCAATAAGCCGAGTTAAAAATCGAAACCGATAGTAATGAACTGGTTTAAGAAAATTGTTAATGGATTGGTGCTTATCCCTAATAAATATTACATATTTACAAATAAATAAATAAATTTATTCATACATATAAAAAGATCCGAGTATCTAGCCCATTGGACCAGAAAATGATACCTTTTCCTTCCGTGCTAGGGATGATAATGGGACGAAAAATCTCCGATCTCGATGGAGATTCGATCCGAACGAAATGAAAAATCTCTGAATTTTTTTCTTTGGGGATGGAGACGGAAAAAAAATTTTCGTTGTGTATTTCGGAACAGAACAGAAAATGGAGTATCTGCCAAGCAGGAATCCCTGTCCCACAAAAAATAAATTTTTTTAATTTTAAAATATAATATTTTATAAATAATTAAAATTAAAATATAATTTAATTTTATAATTATTAAGTTTTAAATTATATTTAATTTTAATCAAAATTTATCAATGGTTAAAATTTATATTAATTTAAATTATTATTGATTGTAAATTTATTATTTATTAAATATTATATTTTAATTTTAATTATTTATAAAATATTATATTTTATAATGAAAAAAATTATTATTTTGAAAGGCGGGGATCGGACGAGGATGGAGAAAATTTTCTCCCTGATTTGAATCAGGGACGGGAATAGGAAATTTTCGCCACCAATAAAATAGTAAATGAAGATGCAATCCCCAATCTCGTCTCGTAACGTGAGCATCCTTATTCCCTACTTGCATGTGAGATTCACAAATAAAGGTACTTATGTTGTTCTAAACCCAATTAAAATATTCCATGCGTAACTTACATCTGTCCAAACCCTTTTATTAATCACAACATGTAGTCATATCTGTGGGGTAATTTACACAAGAAATCATTTAATTTTATTTCTTGTAATATTAAAATCATTAAATTTTAATTTATACTTAAAATTACTAAATTTTAATGAAAGTCTGATTAACCGATTTTCATTGATTTCTACCCATTAGTTGATGACATGAATAGTTTCATTTAATTATTCTGACATAATCAAAGTCTAGTCAACATTTTATTTCTCTCGTCTCCGATAATGACAAAATTATCAGACAACTCATTCAACATTTCTCTGTCGTTTGAACGGAGATGAAAAAATTAGACTCAAATTATGATAGAAAACAAAGGGAACCACCCTAGTTAATTGCAAGGAACCAATAAAAATCAATTACTTGTACTTTTTAGTTAAAGTAATTAAAATTCAGTGATTATAGTGTTACAAATTCAAATTTAATAATTTTAGTGTTACAAGTCATACAATTGAAGGACTTATTATGTAAATTACCTCGCATCTGCATAATAATATGTTTAACTAATTATATAATTCACACTTTACATATCAATTTTAATAAAAAATTGCAAATAAATCATTTTTCAAAATAAAATTTACATAATTAATGAATAAAATCAGTTTTTTTTATAAGAAAGAATGCATAGTTAAAGTCCAAAGTTTTCAAATTATGAGTTTTCATATTTTCATAAAAATATATCTTTGACTTGCAATTTACTAAAGATTTGAAATAATATTTATCAAAAATTATTAAAAACAATATTAATCTTCAATATATTACATTCAATAACAAGTTATATTTAATCTTTTAGATCAAAATTTAAACATTGTCACTAACAAAAATCGTCTTTTATAGAGCCCCGTGAGGAGCGACATAGGGAGTTATTGAAGGGGGGAAAAAAGCAAGTATAAAGGCAGGTTCAAAACGAAAATTGAGCATAGGTGGATAAGTGAAAAATAAGGTAAAAACGGAATTTTTTTTTGAAAATAATTGATAAATCTTGAGATTTAATAAGAAAGATAGGTTGTTTGGTGGGGATTGATGGGCACAGTGTTAGGAGGAGATTTCCTGCAATGCCTGATCGAATGTCGTCGAATTAGATCCTGCTAGAAGGCTAGCCTTGGTAGACCAAGCATAAATGCTCCAAAGCTTAAGTCAATAAGGGACTTGGATTGGGAGAGCATAGAGAGAGAGATTGAGAGTTCAACCTATCTTTACGTATGTGAATGATATGATATTTATCGGAGGCATCTAAAGCCACTTGAGTGATCTACCCAGTTGTCAGAATAGCTGTTCGATTATGTGATATTGAGCAGATGATGGATGAGACAGAGGGATGTGTCAGTGAGCCATCGAAGGTCAAGCCCTATCAATCCGATTGGACGATTTGATCAGCTTGGTTCCCGTGCCTACTTGTCCACTTGTGCACCAAGCTTCGAAAGAGCTGAGAATAGGCCTTATGGGGCCTACCTCCTTGAAGACCCTTTAACCAGATTTGAGTTGAGCCTATGATAGCTGGGTCGGGCTCATAAATGATAATTTGGGCATATCATTTATCCCCCCTTAACATTTCGATTTGGCAGAAAGATTAAAGGAAGGGATTGAGGAAAGTGGTGTTTGAAATCATTGTTTCAAAGGATTCCTCATTCTGATATATAAGAGATCGGAGGAATAATGACTTAAGAGATTAATGCTTGGATTCCTTATTCCGATCTGTAGAAGATTGGAAGAATAAGAACTTAGCGGCTTGCACCTGGATTCCTCATTTCGATCTATAAAAGATCGAAAGAATAAGGACTTAGGTAGCTAACACCTGGATTCTTCATTTCGACAAGTAAAAGATTGAAGGAATAAGGACTCAGGTGATTGGCACCTAGATTTCTCATTTTGACTTGTCAGAGATAGAAAGAATGAGGACTTAAGCAACTGTTACCTGGATTCTTCATTTTGATATGTATAAGATCGGAGGAACAAGGACTCAGATGACTAGCATCTAGATTTCTTATTTTGATCTGTAAAAGATTGGAGGAACAAAGACTAAAATGTCTGGCATCTGGATTCCTCATTTTAACCTGTAAAAGATTAGAGGAATAAGGACTCAAGTGCCTAGTGCCTGGATTCCTCTTTCCAACCTATAGAAGATCAAAGGAATAATAACTCAGACGGCTGGTGCTTAAATTCCTTATTTTGACCTATAGAAGATCAGAGGAATAAGGATTTAGGCAACTGGCATATCAATTCCTCATTCTGATCTATAGAAGATTGATGGAATAAGGACTCATGCAGCTGGCACCTGGATTCCTTATTTTAATCTATAAAAAGGCGAATGATATCTGGATTTCTTGTTTCGATCTGTAGAAAATCGGAGGAATAAGAACTCAAGTGGCTAGCACATGAATTCCTCGTTTTGACCTATAAAAGATCAATGGAATAAGGACTCAAGCTATTGGTGTTTGGATTCCTCATTTCGATCTGTATAAGATCGAAAGAATAAGAACTTAGAAAGTGAGCACCCAAATTTTGAGGGTTTGTTACATTTCAATCCATAAGGGATCGAAGGAATGCCAACTTAGGTGGCTTTTATGCCTATAATTTTGAGGGTTTACGAAGTTTTGATCCGCAAGAAATTGAAAGAATGCAAATTTAGGCAACTTTTGTGCCTAAAATCTTAAAGGACTTATAACGTTCCGATCCGTAAGGGATCAAATAAATGCGAACTTAGGTAACTTTTGTGCCTGTAATCTAGATGTCATTCTTTCATTATTCCAATTGCATCAAAATTCTGAATAGCTCGTTAGATGTTACGTCACCTTGCTTACTCTGTAAAATTCGTCATGTGTAATCATGGATGACTGAGGGTCCTTTTGTTTGTCTGATAAACAATGCTTTATAAGCGACGTTATTTGAAAGGAAATGCCCCGTATTCTATATGGTTTATTTATAAGTTGCCATGTGGAAGGATCATTCCATTACCTTCACATGTCTTACCAATAAGGCCAGTCCTATAAATATAAATAGTCAGTTTGGAAAATTTTCACACCTTTTGAAGATTTGCCTTTCTTTCTTTCTTTTTTTTTGAAGTTCTAAGTTTTCTCTTCTTTTAAGTTTTTGGCCTTCAGTTCTAAGGTACCATTCCCTTTTTACGAACTTCTGCCAAGTAAGTTTTCTCTACTTTGATGTTTTGCCATTAGAATTATATTTTAGACTCAGATTCTTCATTTTCATCTTCATCTTTTTCTTCATCTTTATCACTGCCCAGCCCTTTCATAGATATCTTAGGATCTGCCTCGTGGGATCAAATTAGGGATTCCTTTTTCACTATTTTTCCTTTTAAAATTAGCTTTAAGCGATGATCTGAGTGCATTTAGCATTGATCAAGCTTTTGATATTAGTTTTTAGAGCCGTATAGGATCAAGGATCCCATATAAAATCATGCTGCATTGAATGTTATGCAAGTGAGATAGTTAAAAGAAAAATGTAAATTGCCTGAAGACGTTGCTCTTCTATCCTGTCCATTATCCATGTTAGTGATAAATGGACCATTTAGAAACCCTCCATAATGATTCATTAGGTTCCAAGGTTGTTTGAAGTGTGGCTTAGAATTTCTATTGCATCTGTTCAACTAGAGTGTTTTCCGAGGTTATGGGATCGCAGCTAACCAGTTAAATTCGAATGGATGGAAAATAGTTGCTTGTTTTAGAATTGTATGGAGGTCACTTAAGGTCAATGTCTCTTAAACTTTTTACCTACATCTTTTAATTGTCTAATTGAATGAAAAGGAGGTTTTGATGTAAGCTTGCACTGGTTGTCGAAGCCTACTTTGTTGAAAGATCTGGCTTCTGATCTTCCTTTTTTGAAATTGATATTCAAAAATTAACCAAATATATTTACGATCATAAAAATGATCTGATTAGTTCAGAGATTTTATTAGCTAGACTCGATGAATGTGATCCCTTAAGACATCTATATGAGTTTCAATTTCTATTTGGTATTTAATTTGCACCTTGTGATCTCACATTTTTTGTTTTCCCTTCTTAGCTTTTGTGAATCTAGAGATGAAAAAATGGATAGCTGAGTAGACCAAGAGAACTCAAAAGTCACAGAAGAGAAAATTCTATAAAGAAGAAAACCAGACCACCCGTCCTACCAAGGTGAAAAAGTTGATCTTTAAGGATGAGATTTCTAAGGATGTTGTAAAGATTGTTCATCCTGTTCAAGTTGATAGGGAGGCATCTGCTGATCGGGTTTCTTTTGAAGCTATCCACCATAAATATCACTCCTACATCTCTCCCTCCGATCAAGACTCTTCCTTTTAAGGAGTTGTTGACTTGAAGATTCGGCCAAGGATGTTCCGTACATAACTCATAAGTGTTGGATTACTTAAGCAAAGGCATTTTGTTAGAAAAAGACATGAATGATATGGGTCCGATTATCTCTCTAGGTAGGGAGTTGGCTGAGATTAATCTCAAAGCTTGTCGGCTAGATGTTTGTATATCATAGCTTTTTTTAGGTTCCTCTGAGCATGTTAAACCTTATTTCTTTTTGTTTCAGATAGGTTATACAAAAGGCCATACAACTTTATGGTGAAAATTTGGCCTGGAAGGAGAAGTGTTCTATAAAAACCCGGCTTGAGCAAAAGTTGAAGGAAGATTTGGAGGCTTTCAAGGCTACGCATATCTCTTAAATGACTTAGCTATCTTTATAAGTAAATGAGCTTCAAACGAAGGTGGAGTTGGTGGAGTCGATCAATTAGAAACTTAAGGAAAAATCAAACCTTATAGACCAAACTCATCAGAAGGAGCTAGATGATTAGAAGGAGCGGTTGATGGACCAATTGGCGAATCTCCAAAGTGATCTCATTATAATTTACATACAATTGAAGTGTGAGATATGCTTCCCTAGTTAGGTTTTTAGTTTTATGAAAGATATTATTTCACTCCCTGATCTTCATATCGAAGAGAAGGAAGATGTAGGGGGAGAGGAAGAAAAAGATCTAAGTGGAAATGCTAAGGATACTTGAATATTAGATGTAGATCGAAATTTCCCTTATACCACTTTCCTTGCTTGTAGTCAAAACTTTTGTATTAATGAAGTTATTTTTTTTCCATTTCGATCAACATATTTGTTTATTCCAAGTGTGCCATTTGCCAGCACCTTAGATATATTGCTAAGTGTCTATCTTCTCAAATAATCTTCGTTGAGAATTACTCAAATATAATCATCAAGTTTCGAGTACATGTTAATAAAGAATCCGACTCTTAACTTGGGATAGTAAAGAATTTAAGGCTTGCATGCATACCTAATCCTATTGACTAGGACATAAAGCCACTTCGAATTGTCACAAATCCAATTGAGATC
This sequence comes from Excoecaria agallocha, assembly GCA_037975025.1. Taxonomy (NCBI): domain Eukaryota; kingdom Viridiplantae; phylum Streptophyta; class Magnoliopsida; order Malpighiales; family Euphorbiaceae; genus Excoecaria; species Excoecaria agallocha. The sequence goes on along the minus strand of CM075808.1, from coordinate 693,265 downwards.
AAATTATCATTACCTCGTCAAAGTTATATAGTATTTCAATTCGATTTTGAGTCGAGGTAAGGTCGAGGGCAACATTATGAAAGTGATTGAGTATCAATCATAGGATTCGGACATAATTCATCGATCGGGAATGTTTTAGTAAAAAAATGAGCACTTTAATAAAATTGTCAATAATACACGGATTGAAAAAACATCGATTGGGAGTATAAGTGAAATCATCAATTATTCAACTAGGAGGATAATCTTATACCATTCATGGATATGATCAATCAGAGAAGCCACTTCAAAGGTCAACCATATTTGAATTTCCCTAGCTACCTCATTAAATTTAGGTGTCTAGTTCACCATGCCTCTTAATGGCACTACCTCGATAAACTTTGGATAACAGATGCATTCAATGATTGACACTTCATTCTCTGCACTATTATTGTAATGATTGGGCTTTTTTTGGCTTTATGATGCTTCAGTTTTGATTTCCTGCCTATTGAATATCAACACGTGGCTGTTGACATTAAAGGCCCTTTAGGGCTTTCGATAAATATATGCAATATTTATTCTTAAAACACTGACCTCTCTTTTTTGTAGTTTCTTAATGGACTCATATAAGTACTCTGAGATTTTTCAACTTCCTTCTTTTTCTGACCTTAGCCATTTTAGAAAGATGAATGAACTTTATCCCCATAGTGGGTCTTCCTTTTTCATGGAATCACTTATTGATAATAGGTAAACTACCATTGAATCTATATTTCCCTCTTTATTTTCTCAATTTCTCTTTCTAATTTCCATTTTTCACCATTAGGAATTGTGGTTTGTAAATAGGGAATGGCTAAGAGTATGTACTTTCTTTTTCATTTTCACTTTGACTCCTAGTTGGAACTAAAGAGGAAGAGGATTGTAGCACTGCAAGAGTTGATAAGAGCTACTCTCAAAACATCAAGTTATCACTTGTAGAGATTTAGATAGGAAATTTTTTTATCTAATGTATCTCTGTATTTGGAAATATTAATAAAATTTTTTATTTTTAACTCATGTCTCATGTCTCTTTATTCTTTTGCTTGTTGTACGGTAATTACAATCAACTCAAAAATAAAAGCAGATAATCACATTAGTAATTTCTAAAATTTGGTTGAAATTCTTTAATCGATAAGAGAATGATTCAATCTAGATGATTACAAATGCCTTTGAATCTTGATTCTAGAAAATGAAAAGGTTATTTACCTGATTGGATGATTATAATCGGGATGATCTCAACTAAGATAATTTTACTTAGCATAACATTGACATCGATCATGTGAAAGATACTAATTTCATCGATCGGGAGTGCATTAATTTGATAAAGATAATAATACATCAATAATTTCAATTGGGATTCAATCAAAAATGTATCGGTGTAAGAGTTTGTACATCAATCTTTCAATTAAGAAAAGTAATCATTTACATCAATCTTTGACTGGGATTACATATTTTGATCGGGAATACATCGATCGAAAAATAACAAGTTGTATGTCAATCATTTCGATAGGGATTAAGTACCTCAATCGGGGAAAACATCGATCGAGTCACACATACATGTAATAAGACTTACATTAAATGAAAAAACATTGGGAAAAAATTATGCAGTGTACCTTTTGAGTGCTTTCTCATTACAACTCTTTGCGGTGTCTTTCTCTGCTTATCCAATTGCCATTGATGTTTGCATGAGAAGAACTCTGAGGTTAAAGTCTAGGATATCCCGAGACCAAGTAAGCTCGTATGTCATTATCTCATTGCATTAAGCCTCAGGTTGTGTCGATCGGATCTTCTTATTTTCATTTTTTCCCTATGTACCCTTCCTATTTGATGGGTGGGATCCATACCTTAGTGTACTTAGGAGCTTTGTTTAGTTAGATGGATGTTGACATCGAGTGAAACTCGCTTCATTTTAATTTTGAATGAGTGCACATTTTTTCACCTTAACTCAAAATGAGAATATCTCTCTCGCTGTATCATGTTTCTTTCCCTTTTACTAGTTGCTTCCTAGGCGAGCAAGAGAAAAGTAGCTTAATTGCCTTCTCTAGTGTCTCTTTGCTTGGGTGAAAGAGCATTGGAAGGCTTCATGCATCAGTGCTGCGAGAGTTCCCAATCTTTGGAGCGATGTTATGTCTCCTTATGAGAAGGTTCTTCGAGATTCGAGGAGAGGTGTTTTATCTCCTATTTCGCTTTTTCCCTTCTAATTGATTTGCTCGTAAATAAAGAAAATGGTAGCTCTATTGCCTTTTCCAATGTCTTTCCCAGTAAGTAAGTTCTAGAAGGCTCATGCACCAATGTGTAATGTCTCAAAAGAAAGATGTTTCATCCTCTTTTAGACCTGGTACACATTATTTCATCTTCATTCGATCCTGGTACTTTTACTTGAGGCTTATAAACGTTTCATCCTATTCAATAATAGGCCTATATTTTCCTCCGTTATTGCTAGGATGGGCAATTTGATCTTATATTCAGCCCTTAACAAAAGCACCAAATAATAAATCCTAAGATTTAATAAAAAGATAGGTCATTTAGTGGGGATTGATGGGCATTATGTTAGGAGAAGAATTCCTGCAATGCCTGATTAGATGTCATCGAATTGGATCCTACAAGAAGGCTAAACCGAGTAGGCCAAGCATAAGTACTCTGAAGTTTAAGTCAATAAAGGACTTGGATCGAGAAAGCATAGAGAGAGATTGAGAGTTTAACCTGTCCTTATATGTGTGAATGACCTAGTATTTATAGGAGGCATCTAAAGCCACTTGAGTGGTCTACCTAGTTATCAGAATAGGTATTCGGATATGTGATACCGTGTAGGTGATGGATGGGACATAAGTGTGTGTCAGTGGGCCATCAAAATTTGAGTCCTATTAGTCCGGTTAGATGACTTTATCACGTTGGTCCAGTGCTTACTTGTCTAGTTGTGCACCAAGCCTCAGAAGAGTTGAGCTTAGGCCTTATTGGGCCTATCTCCTTAAAAAACTTTTAGCTAGATTTGAGTTGAACCTGTGATAGCTATGTTAGGCTGATAAATGATAATTTAGGCATTATCAATAATGTTATTTTTTAAAAATTTTTAAATTATGGTATTATAATAAATATATATAAAAAATTGATAGTTCTAGATATTTAAATTACAGATTTTTATCAGCTCTTAATTTCTAGATATGTTTAGCTATTTACGAGGATGCAATTTCCTGTAGAACCTAATTCGAATTGTCTAGAAAAGAATCTTGCAAAAATGACAAAATATACATGTGTTAAACCATATTTTGAAAAAATGAACTAGTGTTTGGTAAAATTTTACTAGTTATCGAATGTTTATATGTTAAATGAACATTAAGAGTATAATTCAATTATGCATATAAATCATATATATTATTTTAAATAATATTATATGTTCATATACACATATTTGAGTTATTATTATCAAAAAAATTATTTATATGAATAATTAATAAAATGATATTATAATCTAAATAAGAAAGTAAAAATGAATAAGCCACCAAAAAATACTTCAAGATGGAGAATTTGAAATAGCTGATTGAAACAAAAATTACCAATCAATAATTAATAAAAAATATTTTTGAATATTTTTAAAGCAAGTTAAAAAATTGAGATATAATTATCTAAAAAAACTAAGCCAAATCACTATGGCTATGTTTGGTATCCCCGTATAGTATACGGGATAGCATAAAATAATATTAGCTAATATATTAGAGAGTGTTTGGCTAATAGATCATAATACACCACTTACATGTAGGTTTATTTAATACATAAACATGTAATTAAACTAAAATACACAGTGATTTACTCCGACGCCATTGTCACCACTAGTATTGTCTCCTCTTCGGTGTGAATTTTGCTTTTGACACTACCCTTATCTTCAATAGGTATTTTATATCCATGTTTTTAAATAACAAAACCCTAACCACAAAATTTCCCTCTGTTCTCTCATCTAGCCACCACTGAAGTTTCACTGGTTAACTATCTATCAAAGCTTTCGTTGCTAATCAACGTTTTTATTTTTTCTCTCTCTCTAATTTCATTCTTTGATTGATTTCATTTTTCTTTTTGGTCTTCGAATGAATTTGTCCTTGTTCTAAGTTCTTGATTGATTCTTAATAATATAATGATGATATTAACTCAATAATGGCAAAATTAAGGCAAAGATTGTTAAGAATCTAGACATTTAAGATTAGTAACCTTGACTAGCAGAACAAAAATAACATTTGGCTTCTTAATTTCTGATTTTTTTATTAAATTTTCATATATGTTGTCTATTTTTATCATTTCAATTATTGCATATAAATTTTTTTATCATTTTCAAGATGTAACTGAACTGAATAGGCAATTGAAACCGGTGTCTTAGTTGCAATAAATTAAACTCTATTCTCTGCTAAGTAAAGACGATGCTTAAGTGTCACATAATAATACCTTTCAGGAGGGTACAAGGGTGCTAAAACCAATTAATTAAATAACATTATCAAAATATTATCTACTATGATTTATAATTAATAAGTCTTTACAACACTCTTATTAAGTACATAAAAGAACCATTAAAAATACAATCTAGACTCCTAAGTTAGCCAATTGTTGTTATCCTGATAACACTTACATAAGATGGAAAGCCAACAAACTAAGCATGACACTTAATTTGTGCTAAAATGTAAATAACATATAGTTTAAGTAAGCTTAATATGAAATAACTTAGAAATAATCATTAAACACCTGAAATGCATAATTCATTAAATGATAGAGAATAACTCAAACACAAAATTTACCAAGTCTTTACTAACATTAATAGAATCTGAATGAAATGTTAACAAGGCATAAAAATAACAACTTATAATCTCAATTTCATTCACAAGTTACTTTTGGTCTATGAGCGATATGTTAGTAAATTAAAGATATTTACACTCGATTCAACTTGGCTATATACAAATAATATTCAGATGTATATACATATCCAATCAATTAATATTTATAAAATTAGAAAATAATCTAGTACAGAGAAAAAGACACCTTTTTTGCATCAAATAAAAGGGGTATTAACCCCAAAGTTCATAATTCAGAAGGTATAATATACTAATATCAGAAAACACCAATGTGTCGTATAAGCAGTTGTAATGGATTTTAAGCATGTGTAAATTATCTAATGACAAAACTTGCAGATCATTATTATAATGATCATTAATTTTATATGCTCGAAATCCGAACTAGAAAGGAATGTATTAGCTTACTACAATTATTAGATAGAAATATATCCTTAATTTCTCACATTCAATCTTAATAGGATTGAAAATCAAAACATCCAATGGTAACCATTGTAGTTCTATAAATAAATTACAAATGAATTTACACCAATCCAAAACACATTACAACAAGGGTGACCTAACCGGGATTAAGTTTATCTCAGCCTTGTTACATGCCTCTAGACTGAAAGAGCACCAATAATGGTGCTGAGATAGAGGCCATCTCAGCTGAGTTGACAAAAAATTCCTCATTTTCTGTAGACTTGTTTCTTGACAAAACTGTAAAGCATTTCACCCTTACAAGCATGGTTTTTATCTAATACCTATCTAATTCATTAATCTAATAATCTAGAGTTTCATGGTCTTAGAATTCATTTAATTTAATTACATTTATTCTTTTATCATATTTGTGAAATGTGAAGGAATATGGGTGAGTATATTTACACCTATGTACTTGCTATTCATAATGTAATACTAACATGCAAGTATGTATACAGGGCAAGAATATACTTTGACATAGTAAGAGCATAAGAGTAAATGATATGAGCTTGATAAGCCCATAAATAGTGTGTCTTTAGGTTTAGTTTTGTTAGGTATAGTGTTTAATATTTTGGTATTTTATGTGTATTTTGTTACTTTTATGTGTTTTGTGAGTTTGTGGATGTTTTATTTGTTTTATAGGAGTAAGAAAATGGTTTGGAGCTTAAAGGATATCATTTGGAGAAGAATGAGAGAATCTAGGGCTAGAAAGACCATCATCGTGAGGGCAACAATAGATGGGGGTCGCGACAGCATGCAAAGGAGAGCCAAGCTAGCCATAGAGATGCTTACCCCCGAGGTATTTTGTATACTATACTGTTACTGATTGATATACTGGGGAGTAGCCGTATATCCCCTAGTGGTATGGATAGTGGTATGGACACTCCCACTTACTGGTCTATTACTGTACTGTGAAATAATAGATATACTGCTAGCTGGCTCAATTACTGATATACTAAGGAGTATTCGTATACCCTTTAGTGGTATGGACACTCTATTTACTGGATTTACTCATCCACTTATCCAATTCATGATTTTTCTACTGTCGACAACTAGGGACAAAATGGAAAATTTGCCTAAAAACTATGTAAAAAGGGTGATACGGCTTTAATAATGTTAAAAATATAAATAAGAATGAGTTAAGAAAAAATGAGATATATATGTTCAATAAGGGTAAAAATATAATTACACGATTAACTGAGAATAAAATGGTCAATTAGTGGTAAAAAAAATAGAAAAAAAATATATATGGTTAAAATGGCCAAAATAGTCCATTTGATTAAAAAGGGTAAAATCATATATAGCGTAAAGTTTAGGGACCAAACCATAATTTATCATCCTCAAGAAAATGTTTGAAGGACTAAAATGTGATTCTTGTGCTTAAATTAAATTAAAAGTCAATGAAAATCAAACTAGTCAAACTTAGAGTTAATTTGTTCAAAATAAAGAAAAAGTCAAACTTTGAGGGGCCAAATTGGAAATTTTCATTAAGTTGAAGAATGAGGTGTGAACAATTAAGAAATTAAGTATTATGAAGATTTGAAACAAATCTTAGTGTAAAAATAACAAATTATAAATTAGTTTAATAAAAGGTAGAATTTAGAAGCAAATTGTAATTATACAATAAGACAAGGACCAAAAATAAATTATGTATAAGAAAATCAAAAAGGCAATTAAAAAGGCATTAAAGTGAGGAAAATACAATTAATATACTTAAAAAGAATCAAATGTAATCGCGTGATAAAGTAGGGGTAAAATCATAATTTTAGCATTAATATAATGATTAAAGAAAATAAATTGGTTAAATAAATCAAGAATAGTAAAATTGCAAATGGTAAAAAGAGAAGGGACCAATACATAAATTGCTACCAAATAAGGTAAAGAAAAATTATAGGGATCAAATTGAAATTTTTCTTAGATAAAAGGATAAATGAAGTTAACTAGAAGATAAGGTAATAAGAAAGAATTTAAGGCAAAGAAAGTCAAATGGGTCAAGAAAGAAAATCAATGAAGTCAAAGATAGAAAATAAAAAGTATAAGAGTTTAATTATAATTTTATATTTAATTAAAGAATTATAAAGAATTTAGTATTAAAGAAGGGAATATGAAAGGGATTTAAAGAAAATAAGTAAATTTGGTAACTAATTAAATGGAATGCATGGAAGAATAAATTTGTAACTAGTAAGGAAAAGTATAGTACAGTCGAAAATTGAAAATTTAGGGATGAAGTAGTAAAATTAAAAAAAGAAGTAACTAAGGACTAAATCGAAAAGAGAAATAAGCTTAATAGTGAAAAAGACTATAAAGGATAAAGGAGAAATGGAGAATAAACTAACAATTATGAAGAAATAATTGATAGAACATTAATGTAATTAGAGAAGAATATTTAATTGCTAAATCAAAAAGAAAATTTTAAGGACCAAAAGTAAATGTGGGAAAAAAATGCAGAGGCAAAGGTGTAGATTTAAAGTGGAATTATATAGCGAAAGAAGAAAACAGCAAAATACGAAGTCAGTAAATTAAATAGTAAACTTTATTTAATTAAATGCAATTATGTGTAGTTGTATCCACCACTAGGTAATAGTGTTACTTAGCGTACGGTTTGCTGACTGCGTGTAGGAACAGGAAATTGGGGACGTGAAGATAGAAGATTGAAAGGCATATACATAAAAGTGGTTAGGATCGCATAAGCTGAGGCAGTTCAATTTGTAATTAATGTATTGTATTTAATAATTGCAGTTATTAGTGTATAAATAATTAATATCATAAGTTCTAGTATATATATGAGAATGATATGCGGATGACTGAATATTATTTCTATAAAATATATTGATTTATGGTTGAGTGTAGGGTGTTACACCAGTACCTTGCATGTATATCATCATAGAACATAAATACTATATAAATTATAGAGTTATATGCAATTGCTCATTATTACCTAAATAGATTTCCAATTATAACCATGGCTTAGTTATGGATTCACATGAATGTACCTATACCCACATACACATTAAATTCATATCTCATGTTCCATAAATACCAGCTATGAGTATTAGAGGTATCAAGATTAATTAACTTAAGATTAGATGTCACTTGATGTTTAAAACACTCATAAAGGTAGAGAAATAAGGAAGGGAACTTGGCTGAGACACTCATCAACTCAGCTAGGTCAGGTATCAACTTTCAATCTAAAAGGTATTGACCTGGCTGATATAAGAATCCTCTCAGCCAGGTTAGGTGTTCTGGATAAATCTAGTGAGCTTTGACCCGATTGAGATAGAGCCATCTCAACCAGGTTAAATACAGAATTCCATTTTTGCAAAAACCTATCCAGGAAACCTTCTTAACCAAACCTTACTTCCTCATTTCAATCTACACATGACCTTAATCATTGACCACTTCCCATGTCAAATTCTCAAAAACCTTACTAATTCATTTAATCAAAATCATCAACCAAGTACTTTCTTTATTGTATTCAACTCACATATTTAAGTAATTTTAGCATTGGACCATTTATATTTTTCCAAGTTTTAGAGTTTGTAAAAGTAAATTCAATACTTAAAATTTCTCTTCACTTTTTATGCCCTTCATGTCTAACCATTGATCCAACTAATCTCATTTCAATCAAGTTCTTATTACCTTATTAACATTCATAACAATTATATCCAGTAAACCTAAGAATTCCTAAGCATTTTAAACCTAAAACTTATGCTATTAAGTTTAATCATTTCTAGACACATCAAGTACTTCAAAAATCTTTCTTACATAAATTTCCAAGATTATGACCTTTACTACTCTATTCCTACTCAATATATGAATTGATAAAGGAAAACAGAAGTTCTCTTACATAACTTCTAGTATAACTTACATTCTGGGGTCACAAATCCATCCACTCCCAAGTTTACTTTCCATAAATTAGAGCTATACATCAAATGCTATTCAATACTAATAATTATTTAACATTCATCTTCTTTGTAACTTAAAAATTATTTAACAACTTTCATATTGGTTTCCTGCTAAAAGTTTCAATTATTAATGTTTTATCCAAACTACTTCCAAACTTTAACATAAGGAGAGAAAACCTAAAGAATTGTTCAATATTGATTCCAATAGATTTTAGAGAATTTACAATAGAAATTCATAGCATTAGCTCGGATTTATACATAATTATATCCCTAATTTATTTCTAAACCAACACCATTAAAGTAGAAATCCAGTAGCTTGAAACTTCAGTTAAACATAAATTTAATTTCCCACTTACCTTAGAGAAGAGGTGCAACTCCCGGCTTTTATTCCTCTTCAATGTTGATTAGCTAAAATTACAATTAATTGTGTTAATTACACCCTTTAATTTAATTACAAAATCAATCTCATAAATTTTCAAAAATTAAAGAGAAGATAATAGAAATCCCTCCTTAGTCGTAGCTTTGATCATCTAAGTCATTAACTAATACTCTCTAGCATGCTTTTCACAAATTTGCAGCTGGAGTTTAAGAATCATACATGGTAAAAAGGAGAAAAAAAGAGGAATTGCAACTGATATGGGGATTTTTTCCTTAATCGATGGTCTACCTATCCAATAAGAGCCAAATTCTGCCTCCAACAATTCCATAGGATTCTAGAAGCTTAGGTGTCAATTTCTCATTAGGATTCTTATCAAAATGTTGTCACAATGTCATTTCAGTCCCTTGTTAATAATTGGATAACAATTTCCCACTTAATTCTAACTTCTATTTTAATTAAGTCCCCAAATGAGAATGTTTGTCCAATTTCATAACTTTACAATATGCTAAATACCTGGAACAAGTTCATAAATACCAATTACATTCTTAAAATCTTTCAAGGTATGATTTGAGGCATTACAGGAAGAGTCTATTATTTTTGTTTTGCTTGATATGCTGATTTTCTTGCTCTTACTCTACTTATTTGAGGTTGTATTCCCCCTATTCTTTTAACTTTATAACATAAGAGAGAGTGAATAAGTGTGTGTATAATACCCTAATTAATTGTTAAAATCAACTTTTACCTAATTAAATGTCTGATTCTGCTTTTTAACAATATTAAGATTAATTACTCTAGTTTTTACTGATTAATTCTTCCAATAAACAGATATGCAGTAGGGATAAGATAGCAAAATGTTATTGCCATATTGTATTATTTCTTTGACCTTATTTGATTATTGCAATGCTTAACTTCTATTTCTACTTATGTTTTACTCTTTTTTGAATTGAAGTTAGTTGTTTTTTTTTCTAATTAACATTTGTTCTCTAATTTTTAATTGCTTTTAATGATTCTCACTTTTTGACTTTTTTTAGTAGATATGGATCAAAGAAATGTTATATTCTACATAATCATAAGGATCTGACATTTGCATATGATGTAGTTGCTAATGATGATGATGATTTAAATGGAAAATAAGAGGACAAAGCTTTTAAAAAGGAGGAAAATGCTTATATATAGAAATATTGATAAGGATTAAGTTTGTTTTAATTATATAAATAGTAAAATTGGGAATAATGACTTGCAATATATCAATCAATTAAGAATGGATAGAAAAACATTTCAAGTATTATGTGACTTGTTTCGAACTTATGGAATAATCAAATATGATGGATCAATATGATTAGAGGAGCAAGTATGTATATTTTTACATATTCTTGCCCACCACGTGAAAAATTATACAATAATATTTAGATTTTTTAGATCAGGAGAAACTAGTAGTTGACATTTTAATTGTATTTTAAAGGGAGTTTTACGACTACAAAATATCTTGCTCTATGTTTCAGAACCTGTCCAAGATAATTGTACTGATGATAGGTGGAAATAGTTTAAGGTTAGTTAACAAAAAATAACTACATACTTTAATTTATAATCCAAGATCTTTTTTTGTTGTCACTAATTGTTGTCATTTGTTTATTGATTGTTTTATTTAAACAAAGTATAATTGTTTAGAAGCATTGGATGAGACCTATATTAAAGTTCATGTAGATGAAAGTGACAAACCAAGATGTTGTACTAGAAAAGGAGAGATTGCAACTAATGTACTTGATGTTTGTTCACATGATATGAGGTTTATATTTGTTTTACCTAGTTGGAAAGATTTGCATCTAATTTTTGAGTGCTTCGAGATGCATTGAGTAGATAAAATGGATTTAAGGTCCCTATAGGTAAATAAAAACCTATATTTAAATTATCTTAAAAATATATTAAGAAGAAATTTTATATAATTATACATATCTTTTTTTTTTCATTTAGGAAACTATTATCTTATTGATGGTGGGTACATAAATGGAGAGGGATTTCTTACACCATATAGGAGTGCCCATTATCATTTATTAAAGTGAAGAGAGGGAAGTCAACCCACTAATTGTGAAGAATATTTTAATATGAGACATGCCTTAGCCAGAAACGTAATAGAAAGATATTTTGGCTTGCTTAAGATGCAATGGGCTATATTAAGAAGTCCATCTTTTATCCCATTAAGATACAATGTTGCATTATTGCTACTTATTATTTACTTCATAACTTTATTAGAGATGGAATGAATGTTGATTCATTAGAGCAACTAATACAAGATTTAGATATTGATGAAGAAAATAAAGAAATTGAATTCTTAAGCACAACTGAATCATCTGACCAATAGACTATATGAAGGACTAATTTAGTTATGGAGATGTATAATGAGTGGAGAGCACATAAATAGCAGCAATGTTGCTTTTATAAATTTTTTACGTTGATCCATGTATTGCCATTTTGTAATTTTGACGATTAGATTATGTATTTTTATTAAATGGATTATATTTCTATTTAATTGAATAATTGTTATGTTTAAATTGGAATATTTTTATTATGGTCCTATTTGTGCATGCATTATATATGAAGAATATTTCATATATTTAAAATTGTCATTTAGAAATGGATATTGAACAAAATTCTCAATCTAAAGGAACAAGATAAATATAGAATAAAAATGAAGAAGAGTCATTATTAAAGATTCTTGAAGAAATAGTTGCTAATGGTAGTAAATACGAAAATGGTACCTTCAGATTTGGAAACATGAAAGCCATTGAAAAAAAGATGCAAGCGTTACATCCAGATTATGGATTAAAAGTTAATTCTCATATAAATTCAAAGATGAGAAAATGCAAAAGAGATTATGCTATAGTCTATGACATGATAAACAATAGTGGTTTTTCCATAGAATGATGTAACCAAATGTATTGAAGTTGATAGCGATGAGGCATGACAAGCTTATATCTAGGTTTAAAACTTGATCATTCAAGTAATTAGTTTTTTTTCATAGAACTTAAATTTAACTTACTATACTTTTTGTATTCTTATAGCACAATATTGATGCAATAGGATAGAGAGGAAAACACTTTCATATATTTGATCGCCTTACTTGTAACGCCCTGAGATTTAGGGTCTGATAATATTTTTAAGTTGTAAATAATGTTTTGATTTGGTAAGCAAAGGGTATGAATTTATAGAATATTTATTTTAATTTTTGAATAAAGTATACAATGATAAATTGAAATGGATAAATGTTATAATAATAATAATAATAATAATAATAATAATAATAATAATAATAATAAAAAGGAGGAAGGTTCCTAGATATTTTGGGTAACAATATGTGTGGCCACAAATATATATAAGAGTATGAGGTAGAAAAGAAAAAAAAAAGAAAAGAGAATCGGGAAGAGCAAAAAGGAACCGGACCACCTCTTTCCACCATTCAGGGGTGTCGAGCATCGTCGGTGATCGCCTCATCACCATCACTGCCTGATAGCCATCAACCACGGTGTCTAGCACCAGCCGATTCCCTCTTTCCTCTTCCCAAACTGAAGCTCATCTCCTCCTTTCTTCGATGATCCATGGTGGTTGTCGGTGAGACAAGCAGCACCGATGAGTTCCTAAAGCCAAAGTGCTTACCCCGATACCCTCTATCCAACATCCATCGTCGACGATGAGCATATCAGAAAGAATGGCGGTCGATGATTCAAGGGCAATTTTTGATCAAACGGTGAAGTGTTGGGGCACATGAGAATCAAAAATGGAATCTGGGGATCTCAATCTATAAGGTGGCAGTGTCGGATCATCACCGGTGGAGCTCCGACGAAGCTCCGGTCATCGGTCTGACAAGCATAATGTCGGGCAGATTTGAGTGAAAAATTCAAAAATTCGACACTGAATGGTATGTGATTACCAAATTTATTTTTTAAAATTTAATTAAATTAAATATATGAATTATTAGTTATAAAAATTTAGTTTATGGGAATTAATGACTGGTTTTGATGTGTTTGATCGGTGTAAACTGTTTATTTGAATTGTTGCTTAAAGATTGGTATATGGTTGTTGAATTAATTGTTAGTTGTTAGAAAAAAAATTAATTAGTGGTAAGATGTAATGAAAATCTTTGTTGTATTAATAAGTTAATTGTGGATAATAAAGACATGAGAATATAGGTATTAATTTTTATTAGAGGATTATTGCAGACTTTAAGCAAGTATATTTGGAAATTTAGTGTGTAAGGTTAAGGTTATTACCATTAATTATGTAAGTAAGTTTTAAAATTATAAAATTTGACAAGTCTTTATTTCATCTATAATAATTGACTAATGAATTAGTCATATTTAGAAGAGAATATGAAATGGATTGAAGGTATTGTTTAAGAGAAATTGTTTAGGTCAATTAAATTATATCAATATAAAAGTTATATTGGGCACCTAATTAAGTGATTAGGAATGTATAAACGACTTAGGTCCCATTCTGTTAGTTTTTCTAGCCATGGTAGCAGGAAATTAAGCATTTAAAAAATTTTCCTTAAGAATTCGTGAGATATATAAGTTTGGATTTGGACAAAATTGTGATTTGACTAAAAAAAATGGAAAATTTTTATTTATATTAATATATATATATAATTAAATTAGGAAGTTAACTAAATCATAAAGTGAGGTAAATGGATATTAAACTTATGATTTGGATAGTAAAGTAGTTATCACAAGAGTAAATATATGTGTGATAATAGGCATACCTAATTTAATTTATTGGTTAGTAATAAATATTTAGATTCATAATTAGAAAATCTCTTTATTGTAAAGTCAGTTATATCAAAGCAAGGATTGAATTCTTTTTATATAAATATATATACATATGTGTATATTAAGTGGACCACTTAATGGATTAATGCATTTTGGATTAATTAAGGGGAAAAATAAAGAAACGTTAAGAAAAGTGTCTGGTAATTATAGTAAAATAATTTATTTCTATATACTGTTTACAGAAACGAAAATGTGTAATTTATTTTAAATAATATCCTGGAAATAATTGTATGAATTAGATTATATTATATATAGTCAAAATCACGATAAGGGTATAGGGTAACTATGAACCCAGTGTATAACTTAGGCAGGATATATGATATAAGAATTATACGTGATAATCAATTAATTGAAAAATGGCAAAGTAGAAAATTACAATGTACATGACATTAAATGGTATATTTTGATTATATTCTTTATAATTTATGTGCATATATATGAAATATACCATTTGTAAGCTTGAATGAGTGGAAATTAAAGCGTGACATTGTAAACATAATATGATTAGTGTATAATATGCTTAAGAATCTTTATGTCATGCATGACATGAACAACATGACAGATGAGAAATTCATAAATTTGATGATAAATTGAGTTAGAAAATATTAAATGGAATGTTGATAGGCTATGACAGCCAACGGTATTGAATTAAAATAAAGAAACAATCATGAAGAAATAGAATTGTTAAATAGTGATGGGATGTATTATACAAATATTAATTTGAAGACACTTACCACATATGTAAATATATCTGGTATAATCACATATTTGCATAAATATGAAGTATTATTAAATATAAACTCGTATGGAAATAAATTGTGGCATAAAGTGAGCAAAAGATTATGGTTAGAAAAATTAAGATGTGGAAATATAATAATTTTAATGCCCTTAGTATTCAGTGGGTAACCATGACTTTAGGATAGTATGGCTAGTCATAGGAGCACTTACCCACGAATTATTGCTTCTGTTACTGCTTCTGTCATCATTATTGATATGGTATGGGATTGATGTTAGCTGGCTCATTTTGATATTGTGCTAAATGTACATACGCGTATGAAAATTGTGCATAACCTAGGATGGACTTGACCTTCATATTTTAAGGTGGCAAAGCAGACAGTATCATTGGGGCCCATTACCTGCCGCTGAGTAGCTCTGATACCCTGATGATGCATTTGTATTGCAGTAGAGTATCATACTCTAGTGGTATGATCCTTTCAGACTATGGAATTTTCCGTTCCACTTATCCAGTCTAGTGGTGTCCTACTATTGATAACTAGGGCCGAAATAGTAAATTACTTAAGTAAACAAAGTAAAAGAATAATTACAGCATTAAAACATTATAAAAACGAGTAAAAGTGAAATGAAGTGAGAAATAAGATAAGTTAATGTAGTAAAGCATCATAAACCTCAAATTGAGTAATAATATTGAGTATAAATATAATTACAAACTTCTTAATGTTAGAAAGTGACAAGTATAGTATGAACTTTAAAGTAAATCATGAAATGCCTTATGATATATAAATGTATGAAAACCATGAGTAACCTGGGATTGACCTGGACCCAAAAGCGGACAGGCATCTTTCAAGGTGGCAATCGAATAAGACTTGTAAATTGTATGGAAATATCAATATGATATTATGATTGATAATATACCTAAGTAATAAATGATATAAGAAATAAAAATGTAAATATACATATATATGTAGGAGTGTAGGTTAAGAAAGCTCGTTACGTTATTTCTGATAATTAGATATAATTAAACTATGAAGTGTTATCTGAAACAGTAATATAAATGATTTGTGAACCAGATGTATGGAATTATGTATGTTATGATGTTGTATTGAATATAAGTAGTTGTTGAGACATGATATACGTGCATACATTTTGATACCAATTATAGTAGAATATATATAATAGAATAACTTATGTACTGAGATAAAAATAATTAACTATTATGGAAAATTTTTCTTATTAATTATAAATTAGATAAAGATAAAAGGAGTTAAATAATAACACATGGGCTTGAAATTCAAAATGAAGCCTTATTCTTCTAACTGATGATTGTATGAATCATAGATGAGAACTTATAGTTCTTATGTGATTTATGAACTGGTAAATATCTATGAAAATGTTAATTAAATTGTATATATATAATTTGAGAAATAAAATTGGTAGTCACCACTAAGCTTTTAACTTAACGCGTAGTTTTTATTTTCTCGCACGTAGATTGATCCAATATTCAGTATGCTAGGCACAAATGAAGGAAACTTTCATAGATCGCTGCTGCTAGAATAATGGGCGATCAAGGACACAGAGTATTTTATTTATGTTTTTTTTTGTATTTTGAAATTTTGGCATGTACATCGGTGTTAAGATTGTATAATATAAGTGTAATCTATAAGTTTTAGTTGAGTTTCAATATTGTGATACTAGCTTAGATATGTGATCATATTTTGTGTAAACACTATTAAGAACAAAATATTTGATTATTGAAATAGTGATGTAGTGACAAGTAGATTAACCTAATCCTTATTGAGGAGGATGGAAAAATTTTGTGTAGGAGTTTGATGGAGGTTGTGGAATTCATTGATGGATTTTAGAAGTGTTTTCTTTGTATTTTATCTACAAGAAGCTGTGAATATTTAGAAAAGATTCTGCCGAAATTTCTAGAAAAAAATTTAGAGTAAAGAATTTAGAAATTGATAATTTAAGCTTAAACTATATTGATTTAGTGATATTCAGAGCAAAAATTGGTTTGTGATATCCGTATCTGGTTTGTTTACCAGATCGGGTATAGGATGTTACATTGCTAATATATATTCGGGAAAAAAAACAACTGGTAGAGGAGTAGAAATATCAGCTGATATGGCAATTGTAGTTGATCGTGAAGATGAAAATTTAGATAACATTAATGATGATATTATGCAAGGGACTGATATTGATTTGACTTCACCAATATCTATTCCAAATGTATCTACCAATACATCTCGAACAACAAAGAAAAAGAAAAACAAGGTAGGTGATGAATCTGATGCCAATAGTACGAAATTATTTACAAAAATATTCAAAGAAAGTGTTGAGCAAATTGCTACTGTTACTGAAAGGTTTTTACAATAAATGATGACAGTTATAACATTTCTAAAGAGCTGAAGGAATGGGTCTTTCTCCCAAGGATCATCTTGATGTTTTTTCAAATAATAATCAATAAGTCTCATCATGTGGCATCATTCAAGCCACTGAAATCCAAAATTAAGGAGATGTTTGTTCGTAGATTATTTAGACAAATTAAGAGTAATTGAGGAAATTTTGAATGCATTAGTTATGTTTTTAATTAGATTGCATCTTTTATAAAAATATATGAACTTTTTGTATTTATTGATTATTTGAATTGTATCTAAAATAATATTGATGAAGTTTTTTTATTTTGATTTGTTATAGTACCATGTATAAAGTTATTAATTTTAGCACATTTGTTAATATATTTCGATTATTTAATTAAATATTATTAGTTAAGTTGTTTGATTGTTAATTTATCTTCTAATATATATTCATAGTTTTAAAAAATTTGTACACTTTCTTTTAAAAAATGTAATGTATGTATGAAAAATTTTATTTTACAATCAATTTTTTTTGTCTAAATTGGTAATATTAAAAATAATTTAATTTTGCATATTTTTTAATTTTGTTTAAAAATAATACAATACACTATTTTGCACCAAATACAGTATAAAATATTACAAGCTAATACAATATTATACCAAATGTTGTATATTATAATACAAGCGAGTTTTGTACATATTAATACTATACAAACTAATACTTTATAATCTAATATTATACAAATTAATATAGTACAATGAATCAAATGTGCCTTACATGAATATGATCGTTAACTGTTTCTGTTAAAATGGTTTGAACATTATTTCACATTCGCTTTTAATGAGCTGGCTTCATGTATATATTTTTGTAAGAAAAATTTATTATTATTATTATTATTATTATTATGGCAGATTTTTCCGTTGGTTCAAACTAATTAAGATTTTAATCCTTATTTTTAATATAGGCATATAATTTTATTTTACTATCTGTAGATTATTTTTCATAAGTAATGAAATAACAGAAAAAAGTGAATTTCTTGGAAGGTTAACTTACATATCAAGACTGGAAAGCATAGAAAAGTGCATTCCTAAAAGATTAGGAAACAAACATTCGAACGCTCAACTTAGATATTTAAAAAAAATAATAATAATTGAAAGAAATTCTGAAATGTCTATTGAACTTAAGCTATTATTATTATTATTATTATTATTATTATTATTATTATTATTATTATTATTATTATTATTATTATTATTATTATTATTATTATTATTATTATTATTATTATTATTATTATTATGCTAACTCGTGATGTATTTGTCAATTGTTTTACTGATTTAGTTCAAAAGTTAAATTTTTTTAGCAAATTAGATGTAACAAGAAGTTTAAGGGTCAAATTGATTTTTTTTTTGTCAATTTAAAAAAAATTAATATTGTCACAAAAATTTGGAAAGAAGTCAATTTGACTAAAACTTTTTATTTTAATAATTCATTGATATATATGTCTTTTAGATAGTAATCACCCACCAGAATTTTTTTTTGCAAAATTAGAAATTTATTTGTTCAATTATTTACTATTCTTATGTATTAATTATATAACAAGTGTGCATTTTGAAATTTTAATCCAATTACTTTTTTCGTCAATTTGAGAAAATAAATAATAGCATTTGAAAAGAAATAAAATTGATTAGAAATTTTATTTTAATAAATTATTGACGTATTTGTCTTTTGGATAGTGTTCGCCCATTAAATTTTGTCATGTAAAAATAAAACAAAAATTAATTATTCAATTATTTACTCTACTTTTGCATTAATTAAAATAACAAGTGTGCATTTCGATTTTTTTAAACAAATTAAAAGTGTAATTTTAATTTTTCACAAATGATAAACTTTTTAGTAGGGTTAAACAAACTGAAAAACTATTAAATCAATTATTAAAATCAAATTCAAACCAATTTATATGGTTAATCAATCCGATTGAATGCAGATAAAAAATTTAATTTTTATCAATTATGGTTGATAAACTTCAATTTGAACTTAATGTCTATAAAACCTGTGGTCAATGATTAACTGGCCTCTATATGTAATTTTTCATATATACATACATATATAAGGTTCATTGAGGGATTAATTTCATTTATGGTCACGCATGTTTGATGATTGTAATGTTATGATCACTATATAATGATTTATAATAAAAAAAATCACTCAACTCTTATTTTGTAACAAAAAAAAAGTCATTATAACCAGAAAATTAAGAATCCTGCCACTTGAATCATTGACGACAGCAAGATTTGTTGATAGAAGTAAAAAAATATACTATTTTATATTCTTAAAAT
This sequence comes from Excoecaria agallocha, assembly GCA_037975025.1. Classification (NCBI taxonomy): domain Eukaryota; kingdom Viridiplantae; phylum Streptophyta; class Magnoliopsida; order Malpighiales; family Euphorbiaceae; genus Excoecaria; species Excoecaria agallocha. The sequence continues at coordinate 673,423 of CM075808.1, read as the reverse complement.
CATTGATAGTATCAAATTTTATTAGATGTCCGACAGGTAAAATATATATTTATCTTCATATTTTTTATTTTTCGGTGGTCGGATTCTTAATTTTTTAGCCATTGTAATTTTTTTGTTACAAAATAAAGTTAAGTATTTTTTTTTTGTTATAAATCATAGTATAGTTACCATAATATTACAATTGTCAAATATGAGTGGACATGAATAAAATTAAGCCTTCATTTGAGTAACTTTCACATCTTAAATTGAAATTACCATTTTACTCTCTATATATATTAGTATATTTTATATTTTAATCACTAATATCATCCACTTGTAAATAATGATGAGTGAGAAATTGGTATTAAAATATTTTTTTATAGTGTTTATGTAATACTTTCTATTGCATTGCAACTTAATTTTAATCACTTGTATTTCTCATGTATACTTTTGTATTTAAGACTTTTAAATTTTTTATGTATATTTCTGTGTTTAAAATTTTTAAAATTTATATTTTAATTTTATAGATGTATTTTTTCATATGAAGTATATGATAATTATATATATATAATTTTAATTTTTTTCGATAATTAACCAGTTGCTAATAATTTTAATTTAGAGTTAAATTTTAAAAAATCAATATTAATATATTTAATTTAGAGAGGCCAGAATAATTTAGCCTTAGTTTTAAATTTTTAATATAAGAGAACTATTGAGAATTTATTTTATTTTATTTTAAATTTGAAGGGGCCAAAGCCTTATCTATAAGTTCAGAAAATTGCTACAAACTACCCATCCGATTCAACAGTCACAAGTTGCCAGGCATGGCTTTTGAAGATGCGAATTTATTTTCGGTCATTGAATGGAAGGAGTACATTTCATGTTGCGTATGCGCTAAGAAGGGTAAATACGCACAATCTAGTAAGAATAAAAACATTATATATATAATTTCCTTATAAGACAATAGGCATTGGTATATATAATTAGGATTGCAAGATGTATTAACATTAGATAATATTGCTTTAGTAATTTTTTAAAAAGTGAAAATAATAAAAGGAAAAGAAATTCGTTAGCATTTGAATTATGTGTGAGGTTAAGCAGAGTTTTGGATAAAATGAGTGCCACCCTTGGGGTGTATTTATTTTCTTCAGATATTGGCAAAGATGGATTTGTCTAACATAAGTAATTATTTTCCAACAAATAAAGCCATGGCCACTTATGCCCAATCGCTAAAAGGAATATGATTCCAGCTGCTACTTTAGCTTAACCTTTCTTAAGAGAACATCCACAATCTTTTCCAGCTCTCTTTCCTACTCATTTTAGCTTTACTTCCAAGATTCCACAAAACCAACCTCCATTATATATTTGTACTGTCTAATTACTCAGGCTTTAATTAGGATGGAATTGTTTCCATTTATGAATTATGTGAAGGCAAAGTCACTCTTAAAAATTAAAATATAATTCTTGCATTGAAGTTATATTTGCTAAAATATAATGTTTTTTTTAATCTATAAACTTCTATATTCAGTCTCATTTTTTAAAAAATTTATAAAATTAATTAATTTAAAATTACTACTATCAAATTAATAGTTGAAAATAATTTTTTAACGCAAGAAATAAGAGCCGAATAATTACAAGCGTTGATGCTGAAATATGAATGTTAGGTGCACTTATGGGATGGTTGAATTCAATTATTTGTTATATAATACAAAAATAATTCTGAAAGGATAGGATACACGAGTAGGGATAGACTGTACATAACACAAGCGAAAAATTCCTGGAAAGATGTGATTAATTAATTATTAATAATTAATTAAGTGGGGCACTTAATTGGCTATGTGGATTTTACCACTCTAGACCCACTTTCCTCATCCAATCGTTTTGTTCAAAGAATTTCAAATTATCACATTTTCGATCAAAATCGTCACTAAGATGTCTCGAGAAGACCTGAGCGGGAGACATTCATGTCATTGGCTACGTTTGGTTATTTTGGTAATTTGAGACACCAAGCATCTTTTAGTATTTGTATTTGTTGGTCGCTTTCAGCTTACGCCACCCACCTTCCATATCCCCATTTTTATTCATTTATTTTGGTTATATATTAATTATTGATTCAAAAAACGGACAAATATTAAAAGAAAAAAAATTCACCATTTGCCTATGTGTCAACTCAACGTCTCCATAGACCGACACTCATTAGTATGCGTACGCCCCACTCAGCCATCAACGATCCATCCGTTGAAACTTTGTAACATAACAAACCCTTCTTCCCTCTTCACTCTCTCAATCGCAAATGGCTTGTTTCTTTTCTCTTCGAACCCACTTTCTTCTACTAGTGGAAGACATGCCATTTGGGCGGATCATGGGTGACATGGTTATGCTCCCAACGGGTGATGTCTTAATTATTAATGGAGCTCAAGCTGGAACTCAAGGTTTCGAAATGGCATCAAACCCGTGTTTGTACCCGCTACTATACAGACCGGATCAACCCGTAGGCTTACGGTTCATGACTTTGAACCCGGGAACAATACCCAGATTGTACCATTCAACAGCAAATCTCTTACCAGATGGTCGGGTTTTACTAGCCGGAAGCAACCCTCATGTGTTCTATAAATTCAATGCTGAATTTCCAACTGAATTACGAATTGAAGCATTTTCACCGGAGTATTTGTCGCCGGACCGGGCCAATGTCCGACCCGTTATAGAAAAAATGCCCGATACGGTGCGCTACGGTGAAGTTTTCAATGCATTGATATCGGTTCCGCTGCCTGTCGTTGGGATTGTAGAAATCAACTTTGGAAGTGCGCCATTTGCTACGCACTCCTTCTCACAAGGACAGAGATTGGTTAAATTGACCATTACGCCCTCTGTGCCGGACATTGGCGGCCGTTACAGAATAGAATGTACGGCGCCGCCTAATGGAGCTGTTGCTCCGCCTGGTTATTATATGGTATTTGCGGTGAATCAAGGAGTCCCCAGTGTGGGTCGATGGGTTCATTTGGTTTCATAAATAAGATTTAATTTATTATTTGATTACATAGGAAATTTGTAACTGTCTCTGTCCGTCGATATGGCATTTAGATCGTTCGATTTCAATTGTGAAATTGAAATGGTTTTTTTTTTTTTATTTAAATGATAAAGGATTTTTATTCGATAATGGCATATTAATTATTGAGGCATTAAAAACAAATAAATCAGTCAACGTAAATTATTTTGTTGGAAAACCTCTAATCAATCAAGCAAATTATTATTTTTAAAATAGATTTGTTTTAGTTAGTGTTTAAATAGATTAAATGCTTAAATTGATAAATTTATTTTTAATTTATTATGAAGTTATTTATGCTGTCAATAATTTTCTAATTATTTGAAAATAAATAATAACAAAATTGACAATAAGAATAGTACATTTTTTCTTTGGAAAAAGAAATGCTAGCATTTTTTTTTAATAAAAAAGAAAAGGAGGAGGAATACTGATTTTAGGAGCTTCACGATATGATGTTAGAGTCATGTTTAACATTTCGAGGTTATGAATCAATTCATTGAAATTCTATAAGTAGAAATCAATCTAACAAAAATACTCACTCCATCCTGCATTGATATATTTATTTTAAATTATAGTTCACTTTTTTACATTAATTGTATATTATCTAATATACTCTTATTTAATATTCGTTCAATATTACTAACAAAATATAAAATATTATCTCATATTTATTGTATATATCAATAATAAATATAAAGATAAATTAGTAAAAGTACAAGTGAATTATATTATTCGATGAACATTAATTATATTTACATCCATACATAATAGGTTTAAACAGCTTTTTTTTTTCAGGGTTTAAACAGAAATTCAATATATAGGAAAAAATAGTAATAATTAGCGGATCCAATATATACTAAAAAATATATTAATTATTTTATTAATTATGCTAGTCCTCAACATATATTAAACTAAATAGTTAGAATTTCAATATTATCCCAATTTACAATTGAAATTAATGGATTAAATAGTAAAAATTTAAGTTTTGGGATCCAAAATGCTTGAAGGCATACCTAAATATATGTTATTTGTTAACTTTTAATATGCTATGATAACAGTTTGGATAAAAGATTCGAATTGAACCAGAGAGCTCTTCGCTACTCCTAACTTACTTGAAAAAACAAAGAAATCCCGACGGAGGTTTCGCCGAGGAAAATCTCCGACGGTCAAGTCAGTAAAGATAATCAGAATGTTTTGAGAGTAGATTTGGCTAAGAGAGAGAGAAATACCTGATGCTCTTCCCATTTATAAGGATGAGGATCCTTTTTTAGCTAGGATTCCTGACGTCTATCGAATTCTCATAGGGAAAGATGCGCAGCCTAAGTAGGAAACTGAGCTAAGTTTTCAGAATAAGAGTTCTACCCTTATTAGGCGACTACGAATTCCTCGCCCAAGTAGGATTTACCAAGACGACACCGTTGAAAGGTGCAACTCAGATCTTGGGTAATTCGGATAGCTAAGAAATTGGGCTACTCAAAGGAGGCCAAAAGGTAAAGTTCTATTATCATAAGTCATTCCCGAGGTAGGAGACATTTATGTAGATAATACCGAGCACCTATTAGGACCCAGATAAATCTAACACTTAAATAAAATAAGGCATCCCTTCAATCTCTACGCTAATAATGATCTGAGAGGATGTCCATTCGATTTGTGCGATGACAGTAATTATAATAATAACTTCTCCTCGAGTTTCATAAAACTGTCATAAATGTGATTGATTTCACATGTCCTAGAAACATCTGAGCCACACATGCACCTTCAATCTAACGGCGTTGCTCTTCTACAAATACCCTTAACCCTTTTCCATTTCTACCTTTTTAACTTTGCCATCTAATTTCCTGCTTCATCTCGCTCTACTCATTTCCCTTTCCTTTTTGTATTTTTTCTTCCCTAAGTTTCTTTCCAGTTTCCTCATTCATCCTCGTAGGTTAGTGCTTTATATCCCTTCCTTGAATTTCCTTTTCTATTTATTTATATTTCAAAATAAGCAAGTCAGTAGGGTCCAGTGAGATTAGGATCCCGGATGACTAGTTAAACGATAACACACTGAGCATTTATGCTCATAATGCATCCACGGAGAGTTCTCCAATGGAACTTTCGATGTTTCAGGTTTCTTCGTTGAATGAGCCATAAGTTATGCCCACGAAAGGTGTTCGATTGGAAACTCCTACTGCTAAAACTTATAAACCAAGCAGACCTAAACTGATAAGACAATAAAAAGCCAACCCTCGAGTCCCCAAGATTAACTCATCCATCTAAGTCACCGAGCTTCCAATTTTAGAGTTAGGTTAGAATAATTAGCCAATATAATCTTCTTGCTTCTAGCTCCCACATTACTACTGACTTTAATTTGAATGATAAGAAAAATATGGTACTTTATGAAGCTGATATTTGAGCTGGAGTTACCTTTCCCTCTGCTTGGTTTGAAATATCTTTTCTAAGGTATTATGACCTCACAATTGGCCAACTACACCCCAATGCTCGGCTCACCCAAATTGCCCTTTATGAACATGATTTTCCTATCAGAACCTTCTGGGTGGTTTGTCAATAGGAATGATCACCAGCACTACTAACCTCTGAGCTACTGCTAACCTTCGAGGAAGAAAAAACTCTAGATCGATAGAGAGAGGTTGCCCGAAAGATTCTCGATATTTATAACTTTTTAGACCCTAAGTCACCCTAAGAGGCCCAATGAGATACGAGGTACCCTTTTCTATTACGCTTATGATAGAAAGTCTAATTTTTCTCATTGTGCTTTTATTTTACAGCTATGAAAAGAGCGGAAAAGTAATCTTTTGGTAAGAAGTTTAAGCCCAAAAGGGCTAAAGTTAGGGAGAACTCTAGGAAAACAAGTACATCACATGCTCAGATAAGGAGTGCAGTGTTAACTCAAGTTGCCAATGCAACACCCACTTAAGCTACTAGTGCGATACCAACTCAGGTTACCAGCACGGTGCCATCCTAGGTTGCTAATGCAATGTCTGATCCTATAGCTGTTCCTGGGAGTCTGGTGTAAAGTACATTTGTAATCAGTTTTTTGAATAATAGCCCTTCCAATGCAATTACGATATCATATACCTACCCAACATCTTCCATTAGACCTTTGCCTAGTGTAGGCTAACCTTCTATATTGTTACCCGGGCCATGATCTTCATAGACTCTCGAAGCAATATCATCTTCTCATCTCGACTGGAGTAAAAAAACAAGAAAAACAATATAGTAAGTTCGAGGTATATGGTTGCAAAATTCTTCCATGTATAGCTCATCCAACCTAGAATTCACTAGCTTCTGTTTGTTGCTAACTCGCATATCAGATGAGGTGTCATCCTTTATGAATTTGCAAGTGGATTGCCTGTCTATTGTTATGAGAAGGCATCAAGTTGAGGTATTATTTTTGATTTTTTTTATTTCACTTTTTTTCTTGTACTAACATATTTTTCATACAGAGCATGATTTTATCCAATACAAAAATTGATAAAATGAACAAAATCTCAGGCTTGCTGAGAAAAGAGAAGAAGAATGTTGCCAAGTTTGGTAGAAAGCTGAAGGAGGTCGAGCAAATGGCCAACAGCTGAAGGGATCAATCTTTTGCCATTGAAGCCAAAGCTAAAAAGGCTAGCCGCAAGGTGATAAAAAAAGTTGCTTGCAAGCTGGCTGAGGCAGAGTCCTCTATTACGAAGGAAAGAGGGGAGCTCTAAGCCTCTAGGGCCGAGCTTAAAAGGTACAAGGTCGAGAAAGCTAAATTGGAGAGTAACTATGCTGAGCTGGAAAGAAAGCTAGCCAAGCTTGAAGAGAAAGTGGATAACCTCACTGTGGATAGGCTATTGTCTATAGGAATAAGCTCATCCAGGTCGTGAAGGATAAGTTTTCCAATGGAGATTTTTCTTGTATAGAGGAGGTCGAGCCTAATAAACAGTATCTTGGATCTCTTTTGGGTAACTTGTACTTTATCCTGAACTTGTTTTGTAATGAACAATTACTTTTATTGAGAATGAGCATTTTTATTTCATCCTTTTCTATCTAACTCATATTTATTTTTCTTTATTCGTTAAGATTGATAAGTGTTACTGGTGAACTTCATAAAAATTTATCAATAGTGGTCTGCCAAACTAATTTAAGAATCATTGATTAAAAATCAAGATAGCAAAATAAATAATCACAATGGGGATGCTTATAGCTTAGACTATCTAGTTGAGTTATTTATGTTATTAATGAATGTGTTTATGGATTTAGCTATCGAGCTAAGCTATTACATAAAAAGATAGTGGCGGTATCGTCAAACTTAATTAAGTAATTATAAAAGTGCTCATGGTGAAATTGTCAATTTGAGCTAAGGAAAAAAATGCTCGTGGCAAAATTACCGATTTGAGCTAATGTAAAAGTGCTCATTTTAAAACTGCCGATTTGAGCTAATATAGAAGTGCTCATGGCAAAAATGTCGATTTAAGCTAGGAGTAGAGGACTCGTGGTGAAACTACTGATTTGAGCCATGTTACTGGTGATAAATTTTCAAGTTGGAGATGTTCCAAGAGTGTGGCAATATTTTTCCAGACATATCCTCAAGGCAATAGGCTGTGAAGTTCACGACCTTATGTACTTTAAATGGTCCTACCCAATTAGGACTCAACTTGTTCCCTGCTGCTATTTGATCTTCAATAGCTTTCTTGAAGACTAGTTCACCCATTGTAATGTTCGGGGCTTTAACTTGAAGTCATGATACGATGCTATGCACTGTTTGTATGCTGCAGCTCAGATCTAGGCATGCTCTCACTTCTCTTCGAGGACATTTAGTTGATGTAATAAAAACTCCTTATTTAATTCATTTCATCATTATATATTTCAATCCTTGGATTCGGCATTTTAATCTCACATGGGATGACTGTTTTAACACAATAAGTTAAAGAAAAAGGGGTTACTCCTATTGTTAAATGAGGCGATGTTTGGTATGCCTATAGCACATTATTTAGCTCTTCTATCCAAAGGCCTTTAGCTTCATCCAACCTCTTCTTCAATCTCATCAGGATTGTCCTATTAGTCATCTCGATCATGCTATTCAATTGTAGGTGATAAACTGATGTAAATTTAAGCTGAATGTGCAACTCTTCATCAAAGATCCTGAAAGATTGATAATCGAACTATTTTTCATTACCTATAATGAAAGTATGTGGGATATTGAACTTGTTTATAATTGATTTTTGGGCAAGCTTGATTATATTTATTAGGGTAATGGTTGCTAGAGGTTTAATTTTGACCCATTTAGTGAATGATCAACTACTACAACCAAGAATTTCCTTTGTATGGTGGCCAGTAGGAAATATCCTAGTATGTTTATCCCTTACTACACAAAAGGCCATGGATTGTGTATCGGGATTTGCCAAATTGATCCTTAGTGAGTAATTTTTTTGAACTATTCATATTTATCACATTTTTGGACTAGCTCTTTGCATCAGCTTCCATCTTTGGCCAATAATATCCCTGTAATAAGGCTTTTCGAGCTATTGTATGAGCTATTTCATGTGCACCACAAATGTCCTCTTGAATCTCTCTAAGGACATAGTTGCCTTCTTGTGAACTCAAGCACAATGATCAAGGATATGAATAGGATCTCCTGTACAATTTACTATCTAAGATAGAATAAAGGCTAAATGTTGAACAATCTTTCTGGCTTCAATTTGATCTTTTAGAAGAGCACCTGTATCGGGGAACTTATAAATCGATAATTGCCATCCATCCATCTATTCGTTAAGCTGCACTAAGTAAGTTTCATAAGATGGCTAAGCGATGACTATCCAAATTATATCCTCAGATTGTATAATGCCACTTAAGGATTCCTATTTGGCTAAAAAGTTAGCTCCCTTATTTTTTTCTTGAGGTGTCTGTTTGATTGTCTATAAGCTCCCACTTTTTTCAGTTATGACAATAGGGCGATGTCTAGCAAGTGTACTAGATCGGCTAAATAATATAGGAAAATATAATTATGACCCAAAATATCGAACCCAAGGGAAACTTGTGTTTGTATGTGCTATTTCAATTTCAAAACCAATTTTATGTATAGAAGAGAGAAGAGAAATCCCAAAATTATGATGATTGAAGATTTAAAACTAAAAGTAGTAATTGAAAACTAAAATAAAAACAATTTAAAGAGTTGAAATAAATAACGATCAAATGAAAGCAAGTAAATTGAATGAAATAAAATCAATATTAAAAGCAACTTTCACTAAAGGACTATCCACCTTAACCAATATTGCTATGACTTAATCAAAAGAAAACACACAAGTGATTATGGAGAATTCAGATTAATAAACCCAGATAACTTTATTCAAGATTATCATTCCAAGCATTAAAATTTCCTTTTCAGAACAATTCAATACTTAGCATAAATGCCTGAATTAATTCTCCTAGATGTCTATTAAAGCCTTTTTCAAGAGATTTAACTTCCACCTATTCTTAGTTACACTTTTCTCAATCTTAACTTACTCAAATCAACACACAATTATAGCTTATTCAGATTATAATCATGCATTAACCTTAATAAATTAACCCAAGAACATGCAAATCAATAATCAACTTAAATCAATTACTCAACCAATGTTAATCAAGTTAAAAATCAATTTAAAATTGAATAAAGATAAGACTATGTTCAAGAACTAAGAAATAATCAACTTGCATTAAATTGAAGATCAAACTTAAGTCATAACAATACAAGTTAAAGATTCAAATATCCTTTAGCAAAAGTTAAAGAAAATTACTCGCAAGACATACTTAAAATCAAAACAAAGCTTTGAGGAAAAACAATGAAAACAAACAACGTAAAACAAACTAAAGAGAAAATTTGCTTAATTCTAATATCGATCCCTTTCTCTTGTGTTTCAGACTGCTATTTATAAGCCAAAGATGTCGTGGATCCCTTCTCAAACTCCAAAATCAAATAGGAAGCAAACTCTGCCCAAAACAGGAAGCTCGAGAAAATCCTTCGTTGAATGGGAGTCTTCAGCACGTGGCCACGCCTCTTCCAGCACATTGCCACACGTGGTCACGTGTTTCTTAGTTGTTCCTCACACGTGGTCACGTGTGGTCTTCCTTTGTTTCACACGTGGTCACGTGTTCCTTTTATTCTTCACTCAATTGCCTTTCACGTGGCCATGGGTTTTTTAGCCTTAACCCTTTACGTGGCCATGTCTTCCAAGCTTCAACCCTTCACGTGGCCACGAGCAGATTTCTTCATTGATTTCACGTGGTCACGTGAAAAGCTCTGGACTGGATGCTCATTTTTCTCATATCAATTCCTCAAATTTGCAATTTTGGCCCTAATCTTTGCCTTTTTTACAATTTAAGCCCTTTTGGCAATTTAAACCTAAAAAACAACCAAAACTTTGAATTAACCTTAAAAACATACAAATCAACAATTTAACTCTAATTCAACCTAAATAACATCAAATTAACTAAATAATAATGCTTAAAACATATAAAAACTATATATAATTCACACTTATCAATATATACTAGGTCTCAATACTTCATCATTATTTGCCCTTTGGCTTTGAACTTTTTGAACAATTAGTTGATAACTAATTGAAAGTTAGAATGAATAAGCAGATAGTTAAGTTTTACCTCTAGGGCAAGCTGCAGCCCAAAGCATAGTGCTTTTATATATTGCAATGTTATTGGATACTAGAAAAGATATCCAAACCATTCCTTCCTGAACTAAATAAAATAACCCCTACTCCAGCTCCCTCTAAGGATGTTGTTCCGTCAACATACAAACTCTTGGAGATCTTGCTCGACTCAATGGGATAAGCATATAACTCAGCTATGAAATTAGCAAGTACTTGTGCTTTCATTGCCAAATGTGGCTCGTATTGAACATCAAACTCGCCTACATGAGCTGCTCACTCTGTTAATTTGCCCTATGCTTTCAGCCTCTGCATCACTTTTTTGAGAGAAGTGTTGGTCTGAACTATTATTGTATGTGCTTAAAAATAGGAGCAAAGTTTTACCACCGAAGTGACTAAAGCCAGAGCTAGTTGCTCGAGGATTGGATATCTTAGGTCAGATCTATGGAGGACTTTATTGGTGTAGTACATGGAGAATTATTGAGTGTTGTCCTTTCTGATCAAAATCGGGCGAACGGCTCCTTCTAAAATTGATAAATACATGAACAACATTTCACCTAGCTGGGGTCCACTGAGCAATGGAGGGGAGCTTAAGAACTATTTAAGGGCTTTAAAAGATGACTAACACTCCAGAGTCCACTCGAAGTTCTTTAAAATTTTCAATGCCTTGTAGAATGGAAGGCATCATTTTTTTAAATAAGAAATGAACCTTCCGAGAGCTGTGATCTTTCTATTCAGTATTTGTACTTCTTTAATCTAATTTAGGAGTTCCATCTTTAATATGGCCTCAATCTTTGTTAGATTAGCTTTGATGAAATTACAAAATCCAGGAACCTACCAGATCAAACTCCAAAAGCAAATTTATTTGGATTCAACTTGAGGTCGAACTTTCTAAGACTGGAAAATGTTTCTTCAAGCTCTTTTGGTAGATCGATGAGTTCTTGCTTTTGATGATCATATCGTCAACATAGACTTCCATGTTTCAACCTATCTGATCAATGGATAATTTGTTCATCAACCTCTGATAAGTAGCTCCTGCATTCCTAAGGCTAAACAACCTTACTTTGTAATAGTAAGTTGCTATATAAGTGATGAATGCTATCTTCTCCTCATCTTTTGGATTTATAAGGATCTGATGGTATCCCATAGAGGTATCTAAGAAAGCATACTCTTCGAATCCAACTGTTGAGTCCACTAACATGTCAATATTTGCCAATGGGTAACTATTCTTGGGGTATGCTTTATTGAGGTCGGTGAAGTCTATGCATATTTCTCACTTTCTATTAGACTTCTTTACCAACACTAGATTAGATAACCATTTAGGATAGAGCACTTCCCTGATGAACCCAATTTTCAAAAAATTATTATTTTTTCATTTATTGCCAATTGTCGCTCTGGTGCATGATTGCAGTTCTTTTGTTTAATTGGTTTGCAGCCTAGTTAGATACTTAGAGAATGGGATATAAAGTCAGGCGAAATGCCAATAATAATTGAAGGTTTCCATGCAAATGTATTTGCATAAGATTCCAGGATTGCTAGTAATAATTTCATCTTCGAGGTAGTTTTTTCCAAGGCTATTTTCACTATTTTTTCTAGTAATAGCTCCACTTTCTGTAACAAATATATTGGCTCTGCCTTCTAAGCTAAATCAATTGGGACATCTAATGTATCTACCGGTAGTTCCTGATTTGCCTCTTTTAACATAGTAACATACATTTCTTGAGCAACTGTTTGATTTTCTAGCCATTCCTTACGGGCTAAGGATCTTCATAATTAGCTCTGTATGGAAATGTAAGCATCTACTGTGGCTGGAAGAGGTTCATCAAAAATTGCATTGTAAGATAACGATATATTTACGACCATAAAATATGCTACACATAACCTTACTATTAAGCCATTTTTGAGCTATAAGTGTAAGTTGACCAAACCTTCCACCTTAACAGGCTACCAAAAAATACCAATCAGTGGAACTACTAATTCCTCTAACGGTTTAGCATTCTCAAAGCTTTATAAGCTTGCAAAGTGATTAGATTAACCGTACTACTTGTGTCTACCAAAATTTGTTGTACTAAGAAATTCCCAATCATTGCTTCCACTACTAGCGTGTCATTGTGGGGTTGTTGGACATGTTTTCCATCCTTGAATGAGAATTGAATGATATTTGTTGAGGCAAACGAACTAGTTTCGATTGAGAAAACTTTCTTTGCCTTTTTCTTTTTAGAGTCTTCGAACACGTTATAGTGTTTTCCTCCTGCAATCACATAGATTACTCCAGCTGGAGATTTTTTGCTATTAATTCTTTCTTGTCCGACTACTGGGGTGTTGATCGCCATTCATCACTTTTACTCCCCTTAATGAATTGCTTCAGCTTGCCTTTCTTAATCAGGTATTTTATTTCTCTTTTGAGCTATCTACAGTTGTTAGTTTCATACCCCTTATCTTTGTGAAAGGTATTATACAAACTCTGATCCCTGTTTAGACCTTTCCTCATAGGCTTTGGCCATTTTACTTGGTCATTCTTCTTCATTTAAGATAGGATTTTAGCTGGAGAGGCATTTAAATTAGTGAATTGCTATTCACTTTGACTGCTTGAAAAAGGAGTTGAGAGTATAACTTTGGAAATAGGAGAGCGAAAAATACCCTGATATTGCAGGATGTTGCGATTCTGTTCTTTCAACACCTTTTATTCAAAAAGTATGTCAAATTCATCAATTGTTAAGGTGATCATGAGTGTTAAGGCATTAGGAAAGGGTGTGAAGTTTTGGGTTTTGGTATTCGGGGAGGTGTTTGTAGTGATTGTGGTTTGCTTTGATGGCTAGGGTGATGCCTGCACCACTAGGTGTGACAGTATAGCTAAGAGGGCTTGGGCAAGTTGAGGAGTGAGTCAAGGTATAAGAATTATGAAAGTTGTAGGAGGTAGGTTTGTGATGGGAAGGTTTGTGGAGGCCCCGTAAAGGGTAGGCTCAAAGGATGGAAAGATAGGTATATGTGGGGATGGTGGTGTAGTGCTTCGATTGTTTTTGATTTGGATATTTTTATCTTCAAAATTTATGGCTTTTATGGATGAAGTCTATATTCATAGCACCAAATGATAACAATTCGGATAAACTATATTACTACTAAGATTCGAATTGGACCAGAGAGCACTTCACTGCTCTTAAGTTACCTGAAAAATCAAAAAATCCTGGTGGGTGTTCCAACAAGCGGGATCTCTAATGGTCAAGTTAATAAAGATAATTAGAATAATTTGAGAGTAGATTTGGCTAAGAGAGAGAGAAATACCTGATACCCTACCTATTTATAACGATGAGGGTCCTCTTTTAGCTAGGATTCTTGACATCCATCGAATTCTTATAGGGAAATATATGCAACCTAAGTAAGAAACTAAGCTAAGTTTTCAGAATAAGAGTTCTACGCTTATTAGGCAATTATGAATTCCTCGCCCGAGTAGGATTTACCAAAGCGACACCGTTGAGTGGTGTAACTCGGATCTTGGGTAATTTGGATAACTAAGAAACAGGGCTACCTAAAGAAGTCCAAAGGGTAAAGTTCGGTTATCATGCTACATCCGTGTTACATAACTTGATAATTTGTAAGAATTTTTTTTATTTCGCTCAACTTGATATTTTTAAATTTCAAAAAATTTTAATTAAATTTTCTTTCTTTTTTAACTAATTTACATACTTAAAAAAAGATATTTAATAGAGTGGAAATACATATTTGTATTTGTATATGATTGATAAAAGAATATTTTAATAAATTCAAATGAAAATTTTATGGAGTTAATTAGGGGTGTAGCTAGGAATCAGATTCATAGGGTCAAAAATATATTAGCGGGTTAATTTTTTAATGGCATCAATTGTAAGTGGGGTCATTTAAAACTTTTAGTAGGGTCAAAAATATATTAGTGGGTTGATTTTTTAATGGGATCAATTGTTAATGAGGTAATTTAAAAATTTTAGTAGGGTTAATTTTGAAAAAAAAAATTTATCAAGGGTATTTTAATTTTTTTTTTAAATTGAGTAGGGTCAATTGACCCCACTCATTACAAGGTGGCTATGCCTCTGGAGTTAATGCTATTGTTGATATTCTTGGCTCATGAAAAACATTAAAAGTTGTAAAGTTGAGTAAAACGGAGAGTAGGGGTATACATGGATCTAAATCTTTCTGTACCGAACTGAAGTACCGAAGAAAAAGATCCATAACGGAACTATACCATTGATTTTTTTACTAGAATCGAATTGAACTGTATCATTGACTTTATTTGGAACGGATCTGGATATTTTATCTAGAACCGGACTGAGAATTGTATTGAACTATACTAAACTGTTTTGCAACCGAATTGTACCGAAAGAACCGATATTTATTAATTATTTTATATAATAATAATATAAATATAAATATTATTTATAATTTTTGTTTTATATGTACTTTATAAATTTAACTTCATAATTATTTGCATTATATATTTTAATGAACAAAATTAAAATAATAATTAGTTAATAAATTAAACTAAATATTTTAATCATTAATAAGATAAATTTAATTATTATAATAATTATTGTATCTATACGTTTTTAATTTAATTTAACTTTAATTTTACTCAACTACTATTTAATTTTTTTTGTACAAATATTTATATAAATATTTAAGTTAAGCAATTTATTATATAAGTACTTTATAAATTAATTTCATTTATTTTTAATGTCATTCAACTAATAGTCATCTATTTTTGGTATTATAACTATATAAGTATGTAAATTAAAAATGTAATTATATACAATTATTATTTATAATGAAATTTTACCAATTAATGTAAATATATGATTATATAGTTATCTTTTCAATGATTTCATTTACTTTCAACATCATCCAACTATTAATTATCTATTTTTTGCACAATAGCTATATGAGTAATCGATTATGTAAATTAATAATATAATTACATACAATTATTATATATAATAAAATTTATCAATTCATATAGTTATATAAGTATATAATAATCATACTAATTAATTTAATTTATTTTTAGTATCATTCAACTAATATTCATCTATTTTTGCCACAATACCTATATGAGGATACGGATTAATAATGTAATTATATATAGTTATTATATATACCAATATTTTAGCCAATTGATGTAATTATAAGAGTATATAAACATTTTACCAATTAATTTTATGTACTTTTTATACCACTCAACTAATATTTATCTATTTTTGCACAATACCTATATGAGTAATTGAGTATGTAAATTAATAATATAATTATGTACAAAGTACAATTATTATATATAATGAAATTTCCCAACTCAATGTAGTATTGATACAATACATAAATTAATATAATTATATATAGTTATCATACATAATGAAATTTTTGTTGTTTATTTAAAAATAAATGCAATTAAAATTTGACAAGTATTTGGATTTGAATAACAAGATGAATGTCATTTTTTTTATAGATGTGGTTTTGGATCCTATATTCAAAATGAAATTTCTAATTTTAAAGTACACAACTTTTTATGGTGAACTTGAGTCAGAAAAATTAAATTCTAAAGTGACTGTTGATTTGAATGGATTGATAGAAGAATATAAAAAATGGAAGAAGTTAATGCTGATAAAATTGTAGACCTACTACTAAATTTGGATAAAATTGACGATGATGTTAATGTTTAGGTTTTGGAAAATGAGGGTAAAGGCCAAGTTGTATTTCAAGGAGATTTGGATGCTTATTTGACTGATACATTAGTAAAAAATTCTCCTAATTTTGATATTTTAAGTTAGTAGAAGATAAATGAGCCAAATCATCCAAAAAAATTGATCCAAATCGAACCCAATTCACATAAATATCTATTTGGTCAACTCAAAATTGATCCATTTTATTTTTCAACACAACCCAACCTAATACCCAATGGGTCAATCCAAAACTAACCCATCTCACTTTTAAACCCAATGGGTGTTTTCAAGATTCAAAGATCTTAACCCAGCTTCTTCATTGACAGTCGCTACTATTTGATTCACTCCTATAAACCTCCGAAAATCTATATTTTGGGGTAGGTGAGGGAAGGGTACTGAGAAGTTGGAAGTCCTTTTTCTCTTTTTGATTTTTCAGAGAGAGAGAAAGAACAAGGAAGAAACAATGGGAATCTACGCAACATTGATGGATAGCATAGAGTTGTACATGGGGCTTTCACCAGCGGCCTTCTTCATAATAGCGGCTCTAATGGTGGTTGTTTACAAAACGGTGTGCAACATGATTATGGATCCGAAAGAGTTCAGAAAATCCTCCTCCACCTCCAATCAGAATCAACCTCCGAAAATCCATGAACAGGAGATAAGTTGCACTTTCAATTCATTTCATTTCTGATCAGATTGGCAACATAAAATCTATTTTCTTTGCATACAGATCTTCTACTTTATTGGATTTGGATTATTCTGTCTCGAGTTGGTGCTCAGCATCTGGGTTCTTGTAAGAAGATAATCGATACTCATAAAGCTCATACTAATAAAAAACTGTAAATGCAGAGGCAAAACCTCTGGGAAATTTAAATGAATTAAATGAAAGAGACTTATTGATAATGAAAGAGTTTAATTTTGCAAAATTAAATGAATGAGGCTTATTTAAACTCTGCAAAATTAAATTAAATGAATTATCAATAAGAATTTTGCAGGGTTTAAAAGGGCGAGTAGACAAAGCTGGCATAAAATTAGCGGCTAGGATGAGAAGGGGGGCGTGAAATTAGCAATAGGAATGGGAAACTTTTAATTCCAATTTGGTTTTATTCATAATATATTCATAAATACATTATAAACTGGGGATATAATGGTGGCCTTTGGATTAAATTAGCAATAATAGTGGGCTTCGGATAGTGGTGTGCATCTCCAGACCATACATAATAAACTGGGGATATAATGATCGCTCTCTATTGCCGATCAATGCATGTAAATTTACTGGGCGTCTTTTATGGCATTCAAGAAGCTTGGCATTGAGGATGGAAGAACATTCAGATTCAGGTTCATGTCAATGGGGTTTTTGATGCTCTTCAAGTGACTCTTCCTCATCCAGATCCAGATATAGATCTTATAGAAAAGACAACAGCTTTTCTCAATCGGAATTGGGTTGTTCAATACAGGTTCATAAAGCCGATTACATGTCTTTTCTTATGGATGTACTCCATCATCCATGGGTCGACTCAAATCAACCCAACCCATTAATGATCCATATTTTTTGATCCATTAATGATCCAATCCATTAATGACCCATCCATTAATGACCCAACCCAAACCTGTCAAATCCATCCATTTGCCACCTCTAGATCCTATATTCAAAATGAAATTTTTAATTTTAAAGTACACAACTTTTTATGGTAAATTTGAGTCGAAAAAATTAAATTCTAAAGTGACTGTTGATTTGAATGGATTGATAGAAGAATATAAAAAATGGAAGAAGTTAATGCTGATAAAATTGTAGACCTACTACTAAATTTGGATAAAATTGACGATGATGTTAATGTTTAGGTTTTGGAAAATGAGGATAAAGGCCAAGTTGTGTTTCAAGGAGATTTGGATGCTTATTTGACTGATGAATTAGTAAAAAATTCTCCTAATTTTGATATTTTAAGTTGGTATAAGATAAATGAGCCAAATTATCCAATTTTGGCAAAGGTTACTATAGAGTCTTGACTGTTCAGTGCTCGACTATAGCTTTTGAATTAATTTTTAGCACTAGAGGAAGGATTTTAGATAAATTTATAAGTTCTTTAGCTTCGATTACAACTGAGATTCTTATTTATTTTCAAAACTAGTTAAGATCGACTACACTTTTGGCTTCGGAGGCATCAACCAAAAATTTAAAAAGTTTGAATTAAGTAATTATTATATTTGCATAAATTTTTAAATTTTTTATTTAATATTTATATTTTTCAAATTTTGTTTTCTAATTATTTAAAATCTGTGTTATTTTTTTGATATTCCTTAAAATTTTGAAATCAGTATCAACATAATGCAGAGAAAGACTATTGAATGTCAATTTTTAATTAATATACTTTGACTTAAACTTTAATTATACTTATTGAGATATTTGAATTGTATTTGTATTTATTATTTTGTAAATTTATTTTGCAAAATTTTAAAAATATTGAATTATCCAAAATACCATATTATATTGTACTCTATTATTTTGTACTGAAAAAACTGAAAAATCGTACCGCATTATACCAAATTTTTATAAAACTATACCGAATTGTTCCTAATTTTCAAGTCAGTTGCAATACTTAATTTTTAAAATATTCGAAATTTTAATACAATATGGAGATTTGTAAATTTTTGAATTATACCGTACCGTATACACCTCTAACGGAGAGAATATATTGTAATTATTTTATATTAGAAATTAAATGAAAAGTTAGAGTATATTAAAAATGGGCCAAAAGTTGAATATCATAAATATTTATAAACTTTTTGGTAAAATATACTATTAAGTTGTTTCAAAAAAAAAATATTAAGTAGAGTTGGTGTTGATGTGAAATATTTGGTAAAATATAATATATGATATATTTAAATAATTGTTGATGTGCGGAATTTGGATATTGGAGTATTTTTTTTTTTTTAAGAATATTGGAGTGATGTTAATCAAAGCTTTTAAAAGCAGTGCATATGGGGTCGCTTTAATACCTAAAGATTCCTTTTAAACTAGCATTTCATCCGAGCGTGTATCGAATTATTGATTTCATAGAGACATAGACAGTTCTTTTCCTCCGCAAGGAACTAATAAATTTTAGGTTCTTCTCTTTTGATCTACCATTACAACATATAAGAAGATTTGGGACCCGTCTAATTCCACTGCTTTTACACATGAAATAATACTAATGCAAATATAATGTTTGAATTTTTTTTAAACTAATTTGCAGATGACATACTACATTATAATTCATAAAGATCTGCCATTTCACATGTACTGAAATTATAACTAGGGACCTTAGAAGGCAGAAACATTGGTTGCCGGCTTCTACGAAAAAGATTCATTTGCTAATTTCCATCTTTTTTTTTAATGGGAGGGGAGCTGAGGGAGCTTGGCCCCCGAACTTTGTAAAATTTTTTCTTATAGTATGTGATAACATACTAAGAATTAAAATATATCTTACCTTCTTTAAATAATTATTTTTTTAATTATTATTTGTGTCAGTACAACATTTCACATATGTATGGAATTAATCGTGACTAAACATGCAAATTCCTGTGGTTAATTACTTTTGCCACAATAAAATATTTTGTAGCAAGAGCTTTTAGCTACACAATTTACGATTTTTGTAACTAAGCATCAACATATACAAATGCAACTTTTTTTAATAATGATTCGAAAAATAATAAAATTAATTAAGAAATCTAATTAATTTATTCATAAAATAGCTAATATAACTATATATGAATTAAATAGAATTAGACAATTCGTCTATGATATTATTATAAACCACATGTTATAAAAAATATTTATGTATTAATCTACTCATATAATTCAAAATAAAATATATTTGTATACTTCAATTCTTTCAGTTCCATAAAATTCGATTCAATTTTTGGTTTGATTATAAGTAAAGATTCTAGATCATACCAATAAAAGTTAATAGTTCAATTGAAATTGATTGTAATCAATAATTCAAACAATAAAGTTCGATTTTAATTCTTTTTACTTAATATTTTGGTTTGGTTCAATATCTTCAGCTATTGCTCATCCATAGTTAAAGATTAAAAGTTTAATAAGAATTGAATGGAAAATAAAAAAAAAACTAATTAAAGGCTAGTTATAAATATATTTATCATCACGTCAAAATTTATAGAAAATTACAAAATTCAAAGTACAAGTAATAAAATACAATATTGGAGTTCAAATGGATAAATGATAAAACTAAAGTAGAAAAATGGACAACGTAAGGGAACGCGGAGCCAAGAGTCATTATTAATGACATAGTTGGCAAAACGTTACTCGTAACGACATGCCAATTGTCTCATCGGACACATAAAAAGACGGCTCCAAATTTCAAAATTCAAAATGAAATCTTAATAGTTAATTGTTAAAATTTGATTGCCACATTGGGCCGATTAAATTTTTGAAGAGGGGACAAATAATAATATCCATTATCACTTGGGTCCAAACCGATTAGTCAGCCTAAGGCCTGAGTCTTTCTCGAGGCCTTTCACCAAAGCCTAGGCTCAACTTCACCAATACAAGTGATATGATCAGATTACTATCCAATCAGGATGTCAAATTAGTAGAAATGCATGGTAAGTTTGATAAGAGCCTCATCCTATCCCGTTTCCTGAGACACACCGTCTTGCCTATCTTGATAAGTCACATATTTCATCAGACTACTTCTAGGTACTCAAGTGTCTCGATACTAGATCTCAAGACTACACGATAAATAACCCAAACCAAAATAACTCCAAGTATTACTCACTTTGTAATGTCCCAAAAAGTATATACTGGTAAATATTTACAAATGTGATGGGGACATAATCGGAATTAATGTAAATATGAAGGGTAATTTTATAAATTTACTAATTCAGGGGTAAAAGTGTATCGCTAGTGAAGAAAGAAGGACTTGATTGAAAGTTTATATTATAAGTTTTATGCCAATTATAAGGAATGAGGGATGCCTGTCCCTCACCCGAGAGATGGGACATCCTGCCTCCTTCTCCTTGTCCATCCCTCACCCTTCCTTTTGGCCATCCCTCACCCGAGAGATGGAACTTAATTATAAGCCAACACCTAACCAAAATGCCTAATAATAGTGATGTATCGAACATCAGTCTCTGATCGAACATCAAAATGAGGTCGAAAATCAATTTTCAATGTTTTACTGGGTGGCAATTTCATGACACCTGCCTCTTTGAGCCTACATGTAGGTGCCTTTCATGGGTTGAGCATCAATAATAAATTAGATTTAATCTTTTTTATTGTGAAATGATCATTTTATGATAAAAGTTAGCCTCATTCGATCTTGGGCCCTAAAAGCGGGCCTCCAAGAGTGAACCCAGAAGTGAGTGGTGGCTTTGACATGCATCATATAATGATTAACCTTAAAAATAAACAAAATTAGAGGTGAATGCCTCGAAAGCATAACTTTTTCATGTAGAAAATCACATAAAATATCCTCCGAAGCAACATCATTAAAAACTCGAAGATAATAAAAAAAGACGTAGGAATTAGTATGATCAAATAACATAGTATAAATAATTATGGATTTATACAAATAGAATGGATTAAAGTATAGAAACATATCATACAGCATCAAAATCAAACCAAAAATGCATAAATATCATAAGAAATAAATAAAAGATGCAAAAATACATAAAAGCACAAAATATACAAGGAAAATAACCGAAATTATGCTCACAAATGACCAAAAGAGGTGAGAGACAACCATAAAAAGATGAGG
This sequence comes from Excoecaria agallocha, assembly GCA_037975025.1. NCBI lineage: Eukaryota > Viridiplantae > Streptophyta > Magnoliopsida > Malpighiales > Euphorbiaceae > Excoecaria > Excoecaria agallocha. The sequence continues at coordinate 651,345 of CM075808.1, read as the reverse complement.
GATTGGAAGATGGACCGGTGACATCCCATCCATCTGTTGGGAATTATCGGTTACATACATCACATGTATAAGTGAAAATTAAAATTTTTAACCAATAGATCTGATATTGCCATGAATTTACAATATAAATATTAATGAGAATAAGAAAAATCACCTTTGATTTTTGTTGAACAGTTGATTTTCTTTCTCACCGGGTTATCGCAAATCACAATATCCAAAATAGAACATCTCCAATTAGTAATCCACACTAGAGAAGGATCAAATGAACCAAGATTGATGGAGTTACAAGGCTGACCGAAATTCCTTGATGCTAGCAAGGAATGAGGGTGGCGGCTAGGGTTAGAGAAATGAGAGAGAATTTTCTTTTTTCTTAATATTCACTTAACCCTAAATCCCTTTAACTTGGATTTTTATAGCTAGGTTAAAAATCCAACTTCATAATGGGATTAGGCTGTTTAAAATTGCTAGAAAACTATTAAATGGGCTTCTGGAATTATTAATAATTTATTTGGGCTCAATTAAATTCAATTTAAATCCTTTCATAAAGGACCATGCACAAAACCCATAAACTAGGCCCTTTATGCATACACTTGAATTTAATCACCCAAATGAATTTCAAATTCATCCAAATTAAATATGTAGGCTCCATAACACTTATGAAATATATTTAATTTGTCTTGGTCAAAGAATTAGGCCTTTAAGGCCTTCTATATGGTTTTTGCGTGTAACCCTTCCTCTAGAGGGTTTCTACGCCAAAACCAATTCTTTGGGCCTCTTTTAATTTCTCCAATGGATCTATTAATTATTATATCAGCCCTATAATACTTATAGTCCAATAATAATTAATTATAAAATACGATATTTCAATTAAGTCTATTTTTTAGAATATTTCTAAAAAGTTCTACAAACAATTCTCCTTGATCATAATTAATTAAACTCTTTAATTAATTATTCTCTTATTCATTTCTATTCTCCCATAATAATATTAAATATTATTATCCTTGTCATTTTACCATTTTATCCTTTACTCTACATGTGTGTGACCTATTGGGTTCCTGTCCATATTGACAGTATAATATGTAATTATGAGTTCTATTCAAAACTCATATGATTTAAACTTCTTTAAATCATTTTATTAATCCCTTATTGATATTTATGATACACTAATATACAAATCATGAGCGGCCTCTAGCTAGGCATCATGACTACCTAAATGTCAAGAAAGTCAAGTGGTTTGACTGTACCCGTCCATAGAAACAGTTACCATGCAATTACTCCTTTCACCACTCTTATCTCAATTCGATTATGAGTATGGATTTCTGTCAACTCATATAAATCTAATTATGTATGTTCTATTAATTTAACCATTGTTTTTAAAATGCCCTTCATGGATCCCTATCCATCTTGGCATATTACTCTGGCCAGAAATTCTCTGAACAAGGCAATTATAGAATCATGAGAGATAACTTCCCATAATAAATCTGGGATGGTGAATCCTTTATCGATTACTCAATTATCTTCAAGTAGGTCATGATATACCCAACCTCCTAACTATGTTTACTCCCAGTTGGAAGTAATCAATTATGGAGTCAAAGTATATTACTTGCTACTTAAGATAACCTTGGTGATCTCAAGTCTAAGGATACTTGCACATTTGCTATGAAGAGATTCCTCACTGACATAGATTTAATATCCATGTGAGGATTCTCTTTGTAGGTCTCCAATGAACTTTTTCTTCTAACAAGCATCCATATGTTAGCTTTGATTATCTTTCATAATCACAGTTATGAGAACCACTGTTTGAACCATTCAAGAAGCATAACATGTGCTAGTATGTCCGAATTAACAATGTCCTATCTTGTTAATTCTATGACTAGGAATATTTAGATATTAACACATTTGTATGCAATAGACATCTCATATCATGACCACTTTCATGATTGCCTTTGCATTGTATTTATAATATCTAGGACTTTATTTATTAATTTAAGATTTACAAACTCATGTATTTAAACATAGCATTAATAAATGAATGATGCCTTTTATTAAGAACATTAATTCATACATATGAAATACATCCCTTTTACATGGGCTCTAGGGCATACTCTATAACAATCTCCCATTTGCACTAGAGCCAATCACTCATATATCTTAAACCCATGTTATTTATATGGTGATCGTGCTTTATCTGGGAAAGTGCTTTAATGAGGGGATCCGCCACATTATCATATGTGGGCACTCTTTCTATTTTCACATCATTTCTAGCTATTATTTCCCTTATGAGATGATAGCGTCTAAGAACATGCTTGGATCGCTGATGAAACCGTGGTTCCTTTGCTTGTGCAATGACTCCATTATTGTCACAATATAAATGAATCGGATCAACAATGCTAGGCACCACTCCTAGTTCAGATATGAACTTTTTAATCGATACTGCTTCTTTGGCTACTTCCGAAGCAGTAATGTACTCAGCATCTATCGTGAAATCAACAGTTATTTCTTGTTTAGAACTCTTCCAACTAACTGCTCATCCTTCCATTATGAACACAAAACCAGACTGTGATTTACAATCATCTTTGTCAGATTGGAAGCTGGCATCAGTATACCCATTTACTTCCAAACTGCCTTCCCCATATACTAAGAATATATATTTAGTTCTTCTCAAGTACTTAAGGATATTCATGATAGCTACCTAGTGTTTTTCTCTAAAATTGGATTGGAATTTGCTTGTGACACTTAAAGCAAATGTTACATCTGGATGTGTACATAACATAGCATACATGATAGAACCCATTGTAGATGTATATGGTATTCTATTCATACTCTCTCTATCCTCTAGTGTCTGCAGACACATAGACTTACAAAGGTGTTTTCCATGCACCATAGGTATAAACCCTTTCTTAGAGAGATCTATATTGAATCTCTTCAATACCTTATCTATATATGTACTTTCAAAAAGACCTAGTAACCTATTGGATCTATCTTTATAGATCCTTATTCCCAGAATATAGGATGCTTCTCCAAGGTCTTTTATGGAGAATTGCTTGGATAACCATATTTTAACGGATTGGAGAAGAGAAATATCATTTCCTATGATCAATATGTCATCCATATATAGAACTAAAAAGACAACTGCACCCCCACTGACCTTTTATATACACAAGGTTCATCTTCATTCTGTGAGAAACCAAACTCTTTGATTGTCTCATTGAATCGTATGTTCCAGCTCCTAGAAGCTTGCTTTAATCCATAAATGAATCTTTGCAGCTTGCATACTTTTTCGCCATCTCCTGATGTGAACCCTTCTAGTTATGTCATATACACATCCTCAGTCAGGTTTCCATTTAATAAAGTTGTCTTCACATCCATTTGCCAAATCTCATAATCATAATGAGCTGCAATGGCTAAAAACATTCTTATAGACTTAAGCATCACTACAGGAGAAAAGGTTTCATCATAATCAATTCCTTCTCTTTAATGATAGCCTTTTGTTACTAAGTGAGCTTTATGGGTAACTATATTACCTTTCATGTCGGTCTTCTTTTTGAAGACCTATTTGCACCCTATGTAAAACTCTTCAGGTGGTGGAGCCAAAGACTTAGGCAAGTCGGCTCGGCTCATCATGGATGGAACCATATCTAATAGTGTTCAATTTCTCCTCTTAGATACCCAATTATGTTGTGGTGTATATGGTGGAGTCCATTGAGATAAAATTCCATTATCTCTAAGATAATCTTGAAATTCTTGACTTAAGTATTTTCCACCTCGATCTGATCTAAGTGTTTTAATACTCTTGCTAATACTATGTACAAAATCCATAAACTAGGCCCTTTATGCATACACTTGAATTTAATCACCCAAATGAATTCCAAATCCATCCAAATTAAATATGTAGGCTCCATAACACTTATGAAATATATTTAATTTATCATGGTCAAAGAATTAGGCCTTTAAGGCATTCTATATGGTTTTGGCATGTAACCCTTCCTCTGGAGGGTTTATGCCCAAAACCAATTCTCTGGGCCTCTTTAATTTCTTCAATGGATTTATTAATTATTATATCAGCCCTATAACATTTATAGTCCAATAATAATTAATTATGAAATACAATATTTTAATTAAGTCCATTTTGCAGAACATTTCTAAAAAATTATGTGAACAATTCTACTTGATCATAATTAATTAAATTCTTTAATTAATTATTCTCTTATTCATTTTTCTTCACCCATAATAATATCAAATATTATTAACATTGTCATTTTATCATTTTATCCTTTACTTTATATGTGTGTGATCTATTGGGTTTCTGTCCATATTGGCAGTATAATATGTAATAATTGATGGAATATGACATGGTATGAACATGGCAATCACGCAGCGGAAAAACAACAAAAACGATCATACATGCCAAACAATTCCATTACAAGAATCGAAACATGCAATATTAGGGTTTTAAAACTTACAACTTTGGATGCCTTTTAAAACTTGAGTTTGGTGATGACCAGCAACCGAGATGACTTTATCCACCTTAGATCTTGATCACCAATGCCAAGGAACAGCCTTTTACGCCACTCCCTCTATTCTCACACACACACTTGCACCGACGGCTTAAAATCGAGATTGCTAGCTCTCTTTTTCGGTATTGTGTAATGGCTATAGTTTGAAGCTACAAAATTTGATTTTGTACTTCTCTTAGGTTGCTATTACTACCCAAAAACACAAGAGAATGAGGAACAATCCTTTCTCCTTGTGAAAATTTGATCAAAAGAATTTTGTGAGAGGGAGATGAAGTTCACGCCACACTTAGAGAATTAGGGTTTCACGCCAAAACCTTAGTCTCCTTTAGGGTTTTATTTCCTTGTAATATATATCATTATCTTTTGGCAAGTGTTTGATCTGAATTTTACTATCTCAAGATAATTAATTCAACTTCAATCACTTCCAAAAAATAAGTAATATATATTGATTTAAACTCCTTTGAATTTAAAATTCAAATTTGAAATAAAACACAAAATATTTAACTAAATAAAATCACTTAATATAACTAGTGAGCATATGCCGAAATTCCTTGATTTCCATCTTGAAATTTCAGCCACTTCATCTATTATTTTAATGATTTAATTTAATTTAAATTCTTTTAGGCTTTAATACTCAATTAACTTAATTAATACAAGATAATTAATTAATTGAAATTAAACCTTGTGGGCTGAATTTTTCTCTCTCATGGACCAAGGTCCAATAGCAATTTTAAAACCCATTACACACATTAATTTGACTTTAATTAAAAGTTCAAATTAATGCCCAATACTTTATTTAAATATTTTAAGCCCAATGATTTGTGTGCGATCCTATAGGTCCATTTAATGTTGGCAATGAATTAATAAATTAATTCAAAGGCTATATATATTCTCTAGCAAGATATTATAGCATTCCAAATTAAATGAAAATGCATATGGCATTTAGTGACCTAATGTAATTTTGCATAGTTCCTTACCCATAAATATCAGAATTAATATAAGGCATGGAACTAGTCATCCTTATATATATTAATTCATTTCTTGATATTCTAGTGACAATGAACTCTCAGATAAATAATGATTACTCATTATTTCATCTCGGTATGGCCATACACTTCTCAGTTCACTGATCAAGTGGCCGATGATATTTTTCTCTCTTATCGAGAGGGGTAATCCCTTCACTTCTCTCATGCTCTCTAACATGAATCAATGCATACCCAATCATACCCGTACTTGTCACTCTGTTACGAGCACGTTAGGTGTATGTCAAAGTACACAGTAATTCATAAAGAGTTTCATAGAGATTTCAGGTCTAAGAACTCCGATACAAAACTTGCATATGAGAAACACTTATGACTTGTACCATGTAGTCTTCTCATGAGCGGATTGAATCCAGATACCATGTTCTTTAACATGTATCTATGATCTCTGATTGACACTCTTGTCCTAATGATCCGTAAGACAGAACTCATAATATCAGAGAGAGCATACTAGTCTTAATTCATTTGTTATTCCCATAATAATGACTGACTAGGGATATTTAGAATGAAGTCTCATTTGTTTCAAGGTCTTACAACCATATGCCTCACACATGATAACTTAAACCGAAACAACATTATTGGACAGTTCTATCAATTGATATGCACAGGAATACAATGGATAAAACAAATGCCTAATTTTATTAATTCAAAGTGTTTTATTACAATGCATTGGGGCTAGGGCTTACACTAACAATAATGAACTCTATTCAAAACTCATATGATTTAAACTTCTTTAAATCATTTTATCAATCCCTTATTGATATTTATGATACACTATTATACAAACTCATATGATTTAAACTTCTTTAAATCATCTTCCTTGGTCCTACGATCTAACCTGCATTACCAGTTGATGGAAGGGCCTATCAAACTAAGGTAAAAATACTCAATCTTCTACTTTCTAGTATAAGTGGTTCCTTTCATCACTAATGTGTATTGCTTCACAAATGATGATGTATTTAAAGTACTGATCGGATTCTAGCAAGTGTACTAGATCGAACCCAAGGAAAACTTGTGCTTGTATGTGCTATTGTAATTTCAAAGCCAATTTTCGTGTGCAAAAGAGAGAAGAGAAATCCCAAATTTATGATGAGTGAAGAATTAAAACTGAAACTAATTTAAAACTAAATTAAAATAATTGAAAAAGCTAAAGTAAAGGAGAAATCTATTGAAGCAAGTAAATTGGATGAGTTAAAAATTAATATTAAAGACAACTTTCACTAAAGGACTATCCACCTTAACAAGTATTGCTATGACTTAAATAAAAGAAACATACAAGTGATTATGGGGAATTCAGTTTAATAAAACCAGATAACTTTATTCAAGATTATCATTCCAAGCATCAAATTTTCTTATTCAGATAAACTTAACACTTAGCATAAAGAATTGAATTAAGTCTCCTAGATGTCTATTAAAGCCTTTCTCAAGAGATTTAACTTTCACCTATTCTTGGTTACCCTTTTTTTAATCTTAACTTACACAAATCAACACACAATTATAGCTTATTCAGATTATAATCATGCATTAATCCAACTAAATTAACCTAAGAGCATGCAAGTCATTATTCAACTTAAACCAATTAATTAACCAATACTTAATCAAGTTAATAATCAACTTAAAATTGAGAAATGACAAGATTATGTTTAAGAACCAAGAAATAATCAACTTGTATTTAAATTGAAGAACAACTTAAGTCATAACAATACAAGTTTAAGGATTCAAGTATCCTTTAGCAAAAGTTAAAGAAAACTACTCACAAACCATTCTTAAATTAAAACAACGTTTTGAAGAAAACAGTAAACAAAGAATGTAAAAATAACTAAGAAAACAAAGCTTAATTCTAAGGATTGATGATCCCTTCTTCTGTGTTTTGGACTGCTATTTATAGGCAAAATTGTAGTAGACTCCTTGTTAAACTCCAGTCACAAAATAGGAATCAAATTCTGCTAAAACAGGAAGCTCGAAAATCCTTCGCGATATGGGAAAACTGGATCACGTGGCCATGCCCCTCAATATGCCTTCTCTACATGTGACCACGGCTCCATTTGTTCTTCCTCCACACGTGGCCACGTGTGGTCCTTCACTGAAATCCACGTGGTCACGTGGTCTTCATTTGTTTCTTCAATTCTCATCACATGGCCACGGTTCCTCACCAAAACTTCTTCACGTGGCCACGTGTCTTATGCTTTAATGTTTTCACGTGGTCACATCTCAAGGCTCTGGACTGGAAGCTCATTTTTTTACCTAAATTCTTCATATTTGCACTTATGGCCCTAAACTTTGCACTTTTTACACTTCAAGCCCTTTTATATCAATCTAACCTTGAAAATCACACAAAACACAGAATTAACCTTAAAAACATAAATATTAACAAATTAACTCTAATTTAACCTAAATAAAACCAAAACAACTAAATAACATAACTAAAAACATATCAAAAACTATATATAATTCATACTTATCAAATACCCCACACTTAAACTTTGCTTGCCCTCAAGCAATTTAGAACAAACCCTCCTTCAAAACCATCAAACTTGTATAAAGATATGCAATTTCAAAACCAAAATTAGCATTTTAACACGAGCACTTAATATAAACTCCAAATAGATTAACTTCAACAAGAGAATATGAGCTAGTTTCCTTAAGTGTGTGCAAGACCAAATCATTTTAAGTAATTTTGAAAATCAAAATATCAACACAACTAGGTAATGAAGTATAAAATATATAATGCATAAGCATACAATCGGTTTCGTGCTTGAAACTCTAGAAACACAATAGGCCTCTCCTTTAGCACCGAAATCCGTAGGTCATCTTCGCTAAACAACTCAAAACAAACTTAAAATCACATAGGTCTTTCAAAGGTTGTAATAGGGCTAAGGGTATGTTTATCAAAGAATGGATAAAAGATAATCAAAATGAATATAGCCACTCTAAGACACAATAGTTTACAAAAACCCCATTAACTTAGACAACACAAATTTTGCTCATCCTTGCCTTGATTTCAAACTTTCTTTTAAAAGATAATATATCATTTCACCAAAAAGTCATTATTTTTCCATTTTTCCCTTGTACTACCCCACACTTATATTTTTTCATACTTGCTAGTTCTTTTTTTTTTCTTCCTTTTTCCTTTTCTCAAACTTCAAACGGTTTTTTTTTATGAACTAGCATTCACAAGCTAACCTCAAGATAATACGAGGTAAATTTCTCACTTTAACTATATCAATGACTTTTTATAAGATTTTCTTGCTCAACCCAATAAAACTTTAATCTTTTCATATATCAATTTAATCCTAAAGTGGCAAATTCCATAGGGTGAGATAAAAGCTTTTTAGGTTATATGGTTGAAATATTAGGTGCAACAAGAACACATTAATGGTACGCATTAAGCATACCCTATAGGTTCAAAATGGCTTAACAAAGGATAATTTTATCAAGGTAGGACACAAGTCTTTCAAGAAAGTTTATCAAAAAAATAATTGCCTAGATCATTTTCTAAGTTGCTTGAGTTGTTCATATGCTTTGAAGGGTGATGAGGAAGGTTCTAATGCTCTAAATTTTCTTACTTCACTACTTTATTGCATTAATTTTTCTCTAATTTAAAAACTGGTCTAAGTGCTTTTAAGAATTTGGAAACTAACAAACATTTATCAAGTTGAAGACTAACCTATCCAAAGGCATATTAAACAACATAAATGTTCTCTTGCTAAGCAAAGGTCCAAAACATGCATATTCCATATCCAAGCTCAAAGTGTTCCAAGTTTTGAAGTTAACTAGGGCAAACTAAGTTTTCATGCAACCTAAATGAAAAGGTGAACTATATAAGTCTTTAATATAATTTACAAACTTAAGAAAAGAAAAGAAAACAAAAAGAAACGAAAACAAAACGCAAAACACAAAATAACAAAGTTTGATTCATGAAAAAGAAAAGAAAAGTTTAAAAATTTGGGATGAAAAGAGACAAAGATTAAAAGTTCTGAGTTTTTAAAAGTGTCCAGCTAGACTTTTCAAACCATTTTTAAGTATCTTGAAGAACTATGGTTGCTTCAACAACCACTTTTTGTTCGATTTGTAATGGTTTAAGTCGATGACCATTGACTGTAAATTCACGTCCATCTTTTAAGCTTTTGATCGTCAATATACCAAAATTACTACTTGATATCACTTGATATGGTCCAAGCCACTTCGATTTCAGCTTTCCTCGAAACAAATGAAGATGACTATTATAAAGAAGCACTAACATTCCCAGAACAAAATCTTTTACCCTTAGATGCTTGTTATGCCATCGTTTGGTCTTTTCTTTATAAAGTGCAGCATTGTTATATGACCATTGTCGAATTTCATCGAGTTCATTAAGCTGCAATTTTCTCCTTTCTCCTGCATTTCTCAAATCAAAGTTAAGAAATTTGGTAGCCCAATATGCTTTATGTTCTAATTCGACTGGAAGGTAACATGCTTTTCCAAAAACAATTCTAAAGGGAGACATACCTATAGAAGTTTTGAATGCAGTTCGATAAGCCCACAAAGCCTCATCTAACCTAAGAGACTAATCTTTTCTAGAGTTATTTACTATTTTTTCTAAGATTGATTTCAACTCCCTATTAGATACTTCCACTTGTCCATTGGCTTGAGGATGGTATGGGGTTGTGATTTTGTGCTTAACACCAAATTTCTTAAGTAAGGTATTAAATTGATGGTTGACAAAATGTTTGCCTCCATCACTTATAATAGCTCTAGGTGCTCCAAATCTAGTGAAAATATTTTTCCTAATGAATTCCAACACAATTTTTGCATCACATGTCCTAGTAGCTATTGCCTCTACCCATTTACTCACATAATCCACAGCTACCAAAATATACTCAAACCCAAATGAATTTGGAAAAGGTCCCATAAAATCAATGCCCCAGACATCAAAGATTTCCACTTCTAGTACATTGTTCATAGGCATCTCATCTCTTTTGGATATATTCCCTACTCGTTGGCATCTATCACAAGTAGCTATAAAAGATCTCACATCCTCAAATAAAGTAGGCCAGAAAAAACCTGATTGGAGTATCTTTTGAACTGTCCTATTTGGTTCGTGATGACCTCTAACTTCACCTCCATGACATTGGTTCATGATAGCTTCTTGCTCCAATTTCGGTACACATCTTCTTAGTATTTGATCCGAAAATATCTTGATAAGGTATGGATCATCCCAAAGGTAATGCTTGGCATCCGCTATGAGCTTTTTCTTTTGTTGCCAAGTGAATTCCTTAGGAAGATAGCCACCTACAAGAAAATTAGCTATATTAGCGTACCGTGGAACTGAATTCTCATAAGTATAACAAGCACAAATATGTTCATCCAAAAATAAGTTAGAAATTTCTCCCTTTTCGATACTAGTATGATCTAATCTAGATAGATCGTCTGCTACAAAATTTTATGCGCCTTTCTTATCTTTGATTTCAACATCAAATTCTTGAAGTAGCAACACCCATCGGATAAGTCTTGGTTTAGAATCCTTCTTTGCAAAAAGATGCCTCAATGCGGCATAGTCCGACCACACTGTAACTTTGGATCCTAAGAGGTAAGACCTGAATTTCTCAAATGAAAAGACTATTGCCAAGAGTTCCTTCTCCGTAGTGGTGTAATTTACTTGGGCTCCGGTGAGTGTATGGCTTGCATAATAGATGGTGTAGAAAATCTTCTCCTTCCGTTGTCCTAAGACTTCTCCAACTGTATAATCACTTGCATCACACATAATTTCAAATGGTAAGCTCCAATCGAGTAATGCAATGACCGGTGCACTAACTAATTTTTGCTTCAATAGGTTAAAAGCCTGCAAACACTCAGCATTAAAATTAAATTCAGCATCTTTAAGCAATAAATTAGAAAGTGGTTTGGTAATTTTAGAAAAATCTTTAATAAACCGACGATAAAACCCAGCATGACCAAGGAAACTCCTAATGCCCTTTACACTAGTTGGTGGAGGTAATTTCTCTATCACATCAACTTTTGCTTTGTCAACCTCAATGCCTTTTTCAGAAATTTTATTCCCTAAAACAATGCCTTCTCTAACCATGAAATGGCATTTTTCCCAATTTAGCATAAGATTTGTTTCTTGACACCTTTTCACAACCAATGATAGATTATGCAAACAAGATTCAAAATCATGACCATAAATAGTGAAATCATCCACGAAAACTTCCATAAATTTTTCAATAAAGTCATGAAATATGGCCATCATGCATCGTTGAAATGTGGCAGGTGCATTATAAAGACCAAAAGGCATTCTCCTATATGCAAATGTTCCATACGGACATGTGAATGTGGTCTTTTCTTGGTCTTCCGAGGCTATAAGTATTTGCATATACCCTGAATATCCATCTAAGAAATAATAAAATTTATTTCCTGCTAATATTTCTAACATTTGGTCAATAAAGGGCAATGGAAAATGGTCTTTTCTAGTGGCATTATTTAATCTTCTATAGTCAATACATACCCTCCATCCCGTTACCGTGCGTGTAGGAATTAATTCATTATTTTCATTTATCACTACAGTTATTCCCCCCTTTTTAGACACACATTGAACAGGACTTACCCAATTACTATCGGAGATAGGATAGATAATACCTGCATCAAGTAGTTTCAATACCTCATTTTTCACTACCTCTTGTGTAGTTGGGTTGAGCCTTCGTTGAGGTTGCACCACCGGGTTAAAGTTGTCCTACATGGGTATGCGATGTGTACAATAGCTTGGACTAATCCCTTTTAAGTCAGATGTTGCCCAACCAATTGCTCCTTTATGCTTTTTGAGGACTCCAATGAGCATTTCTTCTTCCAAATCTGTCAACAAAGATGAAATAATTATCGGATCAGCATTATCACTTAAAAATGCATATTTCAAATGAGATGGAAGTGTTTTAAGTTCAGAATCTCCCTTAGGAGGGAATGGTTCATCCTCCATTTCATTATCTTCACTATGCTCTTGTTCCAGAATTTGTATCAACTTTTTCTCCTTTGTATACAACTCTTCCATTTTCTTTGGATGAATCAAGCAACTTTGAAGTTCATCTTTGAGAATGATTTCCTCTTGCTTTTTGTTGGCACATTCTTGAACCTCATCAACAAAGTAAATGAATTCTTCAAAATCATACGAGGGGTGTTTTAGAATTTTATTAACATTAAAAACCATTTCCTCCTCGTTAAATCTTAAAGTAACCGTTTGCTCATGAACATCGATTAATGCTCTTGTTGTGTTCAAGAATGGCCTCCCCATAATTAATGACACTTTTCTATCTTCTTCCATGTCCATCACCACGAAATCAACCGAAAATATGAAATTTCCTACTTTTACCAATAGGTCCTCGATGATTCCTTTTGGCCACTTCACCGATCTATCCGCCAATTGAAGCGTCATTCGGGTTTCCTTTAAATCACCTAGATTCAATTTCCTGCAAATTGAATAAGGCATCAAATTAATACTAGCACCCAAATCACATAAAGCATTTCCAACAAAATTACCTCCTAATTCACAAGGTAATGTAAAACTACCCGGATCTTCTAATTTTTCAGGAATTTTATTATTTAATATAGCACTACAATTATCGGACAATTGAACTGTTCCTATGCTTTCTAGCTTTTTCTTATTAGAGCATAATTATTTCATAAATTTAGCATATTTAGGCATGTGTAATAAAGCTTCAGCAAATGGTAAGTTTATATGTAGCTTCTTAAACATGTCCAAAAATCTACTCAATTGTTCATTTTGTTTCTCTTTTCTAGCTAGAATAGGAAATGGTAATTGAGACTCATCAAGAACAGTAGAAACAAGTTTGTCCTTACCTTTACGCTTCTCAACTGTTGGAGATACTTTTTCAGTATTTTTAGAATTAGGAACACTTACCTCCGCTGTCGGTTCCACCCTTGAGGAAGAATTCTTACCATGTTCATTGTTCTCTAACTCTTTCCCACTCCTTAAGGTGATTGCTTTGGCTTCCTCCTTTGGATTTCGGTCTACATTGGATGAAAATGTCCCTTGAGCACGGTTTGATAAAGAACTAGCAACTTGCCCCATTTGGTTTTCTAGATTCCTAATGGATGCCTCTTGGTTTCTCATCCAAATATCTTGCGATTTCCATCTAGCATCTTGACTAGCTAAAATTGAATTTTGGGAAGCCATGAAATTTGCAATCATTTCTTCAATATTAGATTTCTTTTCTTGAGAAGGGGGAGGTTGAGGGTTTTGAAAACCGGGTGGTTGGTGGTATGCTTGTGATGGGTATTGATTTGGGTAATGAGGTGGAGCTTGATTTTGGTATGGAAGTTGATTATTGTGAGGTTGATTTTTATTAAATTGGGGTCTAGGATTAGGGTTAGAAGAAGAACCTTGATTACCTTCCCTCCATGAAACAATTAGATGGCTTCTCTATCCCATATTGTAAGTGTTGCTATATGGGTTCAGGGCATTGACTTCTTCTACCATACTTTTAGCATTCTTCATTCTCAAAGGTCCTGGAATTCCTGCATAAGAATTAACTTCATTAGATAACATAGAAACATTTTTAGCTTTAAGCTCATTTATTTCTTTTAAGTGCCTTTTTTCCATTAATTCTAATTGAGCTTTTAGCATGGCTATTTCATCAATATTATGAACTCCCTATTTCTTTTGAGTTGCTCTAGAGGTTGCCCATTGAGCATCATTGGTGGCCATCTCATCAAGGAGTAAAAATGCATCCTCGGGAATTTGATTCATAAAACTTCCATTTGAAGCTGCATCTAACAAAGATCTTGTTGATGGATGGGCACCTGCATAGAAAATATGCATTAATTGAAAAATAGGAACTTCGCGATATGGACAACTTTTTAAAAGTCTCCTAAATATTTCCCATGCTTCATGGAATGGCTACTCATAAAATTGCTGGAAGTCACTAATTTGTTTCCTAATGAGGGCAGTCTTAGAAGGTGGGAAGAACTTGCAAAGAAATTTTTCTTGTATTTGTTGCCAAGAATGGATGGATTGATTTGATAGCATTTGTAGCCAATCCCTAGCTTTTCCTATGAGGGTAAATGGGAAGAGTTTCAACCTAATTGCATCAGTCGATACATTATAAATTTGCACAGTGTCACTCACTTCTAAGAACATATCTAAATGTTGTGCAGGATCCTCTATATCCGAACCCGAAAATTGGTTTCTTTGTACCATAGTGATGGTAGCGGGTTTAATCTCAAAGGGTTGGTGGTGAGGAATCCTAATAGTTCTATGTTCTTCATTCCACCTAGGGATAGCATAATCCCTAATGGTTCTAGGTCTATACCCATTTCCAGGAGCTTGGTGGGGTATGTGTTGCTCTTCAATCCTAGGTGGTGGATCATTCATAGGTTGTTCTATTTCTGGGTCATTCATGTTGCCTTTTAACCTGCTAATCCTATGGAATGTCCTTTCAATTTCAAGGTCTAATGGTAGGATAGGGTTGTCTCTCACAATAAACCACTAGTCACTCAAAAAGAAAATAAGAGAATAGATGAAGAAGAGAAGAAAAACACACAAAAATAGCTTTTAAAATCAAAATAAATAAACAAACGCCAATGTTCTCCCCGGCAACGGCACCAAAAACTTGACCAGATTCTAGCAAGTGTACTAGATTGGCTAGTAATATAGGAAAATAAGATTATGACCCAAAATTTCAAACCCAAGGGAAACTTGTGCTTGTATGTGCTATTGTAATTTCAAAGCCAATTTTCGTGTGCAAAAGAGAGAAGAGAAATCCCAAATTTATGATGAGTGAAGAATTAAAACTGAAACTAATTTAAAACTAAATTAAAATAATTGAAAAAGCTAAAGTAAAGGAGAAATCTATTGAAGCAAGTAAATTGGATGAGTTAAAAATCAATATTAAAGACAACTTTCACTAAAGGACTATCCACCTTAACAAGTATTTCTATGACTTAAATAAAAGAAACATACAAGTGATCATGGGGAATTCAGTTTAATAAAACCGGATAACTTTATTCAAGATTATTATTCCAAGCATCAAATTTTCTTATTCAGATAAACTTAACACTTAGCATAAAGAACTGAATTAAGTCTCCTAGATGTCTATTAAAGCCTTTCTCAAGAGATTTAACTTTCACCTATTCTTGGTTACCCTTTTATTAATATTAACTTACTCAAATCAACACACAATTATAGCTTATTCAGATTATAATCATGCATTAATCCAACTAAATTAACCTAAGAGCATGCAAGTCATTATTCAACTTAAACCAATTAATTAACCAACACTTAATCAAGTTAATAATCAACTTAAAATTGAGAAACGACAAGATTATATTTAAGAACCAAGAAATAATCAACTTGTATTTAAATTGAAGAACAACTTAAGTCATAACAATACAAGTTTAAGGATTCAAGTATCCTTTAGCAAAAGTTAAAGAAAACTACTCACAAACCATTCTTAAAATTAAAACAACGTTTTAAAGAAAACAGTAAACAAAGAACGTAAAAACAACTAAGAAAACAAAGCTTAATTCTAAGGATTGATGATCCCTTCTTCTGTGTTTTGGACTGCTATTTATAGGCAAAATTGTAGTAGACTCCTTGTTAAACTCCAGTCACAAAATAGGAATCAAATTCTGCTAAAACAGGAAGCTCGAAAATCCTTCGCGATATGGGAAAACTGGATCACATGGCCACGCCCCTCAATATGCCTTCTCTACACGTGACCATGGCTCCATTTGTTCTTCCTCCACATGTGGCCACGTGTGGTCCTTCACTAAAATCCACGTGGTCACGTGGTCTTCATTTGTTTCTTCAATTCTCATCACATGGCCACGGTTCCTCACCAAAACTTCTTCACGTGGCCACATGTCTTATGCTTTAATGTTTTCACGTGGTCACGTCTCAAGGCTCTGGAATGGAAGCTCATTTTCTCGCCTAAATTTTTCAAATTTGTACTTATGGCCCTAAACTTTGCACTTTTTATGCTTTAAGCCCTTTTCTATCAATCTAACCTTGAAAATCACACAAAACACAGAATTAACCTTAAAAACATAAATATTAACAAATTAACTCTAATTTAACCTAAATAAAACCAAAACAACTAAATAACATAACTAAAAACATATCAAAAACTATATATAATTCATACTTATCAAGTACCATCAAACTTAGGAAAATCAGGCATATTAAACCTTTAAGGTAGCAACTTTTTACTATCCAAATCTTTATCCTTATAGCTAAATCCCCTTTCAGTGGATAAGAGATGGCTATTGCCTCAATGTTCTCTTCTAACTTTTTAAATGCAGCATTTCTACCCTAGGGCCCTCATTTTTCACTACCTTCCTCATCTTTTATAAAGTTCTTTTTTAGAGCAGGTGTATTATCCCTTCTCTGCTCAGTGTATATCAAGGGAATGCCCTTAGTAGTGTTTTGATTTATGGGTTAGGGTTTAGCAGGTAGTGGAAACATTCCTTCAATTAGGGCTATCATCCTTTCTTCAAACTCCTAGAACTTTTTATCTACCCTTCTGTCTAACTCATCACCCTGTCTTTATGGTGTCCCCTCAGCCATCTCTACCTTTGGAGATCGTCAGATTCCCTAAACCACCTAGATGAATATTCTACGATGGCTAAAAAAGCAAAGGGTTTGGATGTATCATGATATGGTAAGGTGTATGAATTATATACATAACACATGTTTGTGAATATATTATGCATATGATGTTCAAGGATAATGCACATGGGTTATAAACATATAGTGTAGGACTTTATGATTATAATAATCTATGATGATGTATAGTATACAGGAGATGCATGAGCAAGGAATTCATATGATGAGTGGGTACAATGTATGAGTATGATATGCATATAATGCATGATGTATAGGTGAGAGGTATACATATGTTGCATGGTATGGACGTGCATATAGTGCATGATACATATATGATACATTGCACATGTTTGGGATCATATGATGCATGAATCAATCGTCATAATGATGTATGCATATGCATGATATATATAAAGTGCAAATATGTCGTTCAAATGGTGCGTGGTACATTTTAGATATGCATATGGTGCATGGTGTACATATGATGCATGACACATGTTAAGGGTATATATGATTCATTAGTCAATTGTTACAATGATACAGTATGTATGGTGTAATGTAACACATGTTAAGAATGCATATAATACATTAATCAATCATTACAATAAAGCATGATGATGCATGTGCATATTATACATATGATGCATCAATGTGTTAGGTGTCAATCACAACCATTTATAAGCATAGAAATAGCCTTCCAACCTTATTACTCTCACACAAAAGATCGTGCAGTCTCTTTCCAAGGTGGGCTTAGCTTACGAGTTAATAGGGTACCCAATTGACACTTATGGTGCATGGTAAAACATCGACAGCATAACCTCTCTAATTGAAAGTGCAAGCATATGGGTTTTGACCACTATGTATTTTGACTAACTCACACAGATCAGGTTGGGCCTACCGTGGTATGGCAACCTTTGAATGGTACCTTCCTAATTTGTTTAAGATTTATCAATACAAAAAGGTCCATATAGCAAGCAAAAGACTATTATAGTTTTACAACCTAGGGAAAGTTGCTATTGTTATTACATGAACTTGGGTCAAGGGTGATGAAACTTTAGGGTTACCTAAGCATGGTCTCTGCTAATAGGTTTAGTTCATCGCGAGCATAACGATCGATGGATCATCATTTTATATACCATTTGGTACTAAACTTGGGGTGGTGGGTCTCATTGACACCTCCCTATATTGAGTGAACGTAAGGCATGCTTTAGAATAGCACCAGACCAAAAAAGGAATTCATAACTTAATTCTAAAGCTCTAAAATGTATGCAAAAAATGCAATTTAGGAAGGAGATAGGATTAATAACAACACCCAATTATAAAGAACTTAACCAATATATTTTTTGAAGCAAGGTGTTTTTAATCCCCAGTGGAGTCGCCATTGTGACGTGCGCTAAAGCCTTTTGCTAATTTTTGGTTGAGTTCTTAGAGGCAAGCTTTTAGGGTTTGAGATCGAAGAAGGCTCACTTAACTTATAAATTGACCAGTTCACCATAAATAGGGGTCAAGTCCAATCTACGATTGATAGTTAGCTTATAAAGGCATCTACTAATGGGTCCAAAATGATAGGTGTCATGAAGTTACTATTGAGACCCTAGCAAGTGCACTAGATCGACAAGTAATAAAGTGGGGTATAGTTAGGACCCTCAATATCGAACCTAAGGGAAATGTGTGTGTGTAGACTGTGAGAATTAATTGCATGCTAAAGAATTCCCAATTGTTTGTGTGTATGAATTGTTGATTTATGTAATGTAACTTAAAAACCTAAGTATGTAAAATAGAGAAATTTAAATTCAGTGTATTAAATTCTGAAAAATTAGCAAATGTAAATATCTATAGAAGTAAAGCATTACTCGGGTTCACTTATCCACCCCATACCCAAATGTGAATAAATTTTTACATAAAAGTATACATGAATGAACTCGGGATAATCCATCTTAACCCAAGCGTCCCATTCCGGAGCCAGCTATTCTAGTTGCCAAATGTCCCATTCCGGAGCCAGCCCAACAACTAGCCTAAACCCGAGTTTAAAATCCTAAGTTCGGTCTACCGTCCCATTCCGGAGCCAGGCAACCCAAAACCCATCTATTTCACTCCCTACTCTAGTTTTAGAATCACAAATACCACACATCTAGAGTCCCATTCCGGAGCCATCCAAAATAAACAATATTCATGATAGAAAAACTGAGCTAAATCATTCATAAACTCCAATCTATTAGGCTCAATACCCATCAAGACATATGATAAACACCATTCATCCATGGATACAAAATAACTTAATAGATCGAAAAATCAATGATAAACAAATAAGTATTTGTGAAATGGACTATCCATTCATGTAAAAATAAATTTGAGTTCAATTTTCACATTATGAGCAGGGGATTCAAAGATCTCAAGCAACAAAAAGACTACTCACAATCCATAATCAAATGAAAAGAGAAAAAGATAGAAAAACCCCTGAAGTTCATGGTGAAGAAAACCCAGCTGACTCCAAGCCCTTCAATCTCTTTCTCCAAAGATTTCAGGAAAAATGAGCTTCAAAATATGTAAATCTATACTAGTAAACTCTATATCTATGTTTAATCTAAGTGTTTTTATGTAAATCCCACTATTTTCAAGTATTTCTATGTATTTTTGTGTGTAAAATAAGCTAAGAACTTAAAGAGAGAAGAAAGAAACCCTAAAAACTAAAATTTTACCCAAAAAACTACTCTCTCTCGATTTTTCAGAAAACTCTGCTTTATAAAGGTCAGCATGGGTCACGGTTACTACCAAATTCGTAGTAACCATGACCTCTAATAAAAAACCCTCTTTTGATTCAAATGGGTAACAGTTACTACTAGATTCTTAGTAACCGTGAGACTGCTCGGAGCTGAATTCAGAATTGGGTCACGGTTACCATGAAATTCCTGGTAACTGTGAGATAGTTCTCATCTTCATTCTGGACTAAAAAGTTGCCTGCCTCACGGTTACTAGGAAATCCGTAGTAACCGTGAGATGCTTCTCTTCTTGCTTCTATATTAAAAACTCCATAGGTCACGGTTACCAGCCCATCAAGTACAACTGCCATACTGACCGTGACATGCTTCAAAACGGTGCATTCTGACAGGATATATTGGTCACGGTTACTAGGAAATTCCTGGTAACCGTGAGGTACCTAAAAATCACAAAATCTGTCAAAAACTCTCAAAAATCACACAAGCTAGAATTAACTGAGAATCGGATAAATTGTTAAATTGTAGTAAAAACAAAGCAAAAGATGCTAAGAGATCAATGAAACTAGACTCAAATTAAACTAAAACTAAATACTGAAATTGAGTTATCAAAATACCCCACACTTAGACTTTGCTTGCCCTCAAGCAAATGAATTATCCACAATCTTGAAAAGCTCAAAACTTCAATTCAGAACATGAAAAATCAGAAGTGCCAGAACAACACTTAGCAAAAGTCACTCAGAAGACGAACTTCATCAAAAAGTCTCAAATTGATCTATATCAAACAATTTCTCGTGTGTGTGTGAGGCTAAAACAGATTTATTTTCCTTCAAAACTAAAACTACCAGTGAATTCCAGCAATCAAGCAAACATAGTATTATGACAATTTTTGTGTTTGCAATGTAGAATAGTCATACGCCTCTCCTTTAGCACCTGAACCACAAGGGTCATCTCCACTAGACAATTTAGAGCAAAATAGGATCACTAGGGCTTACATTAAGGTTGTACTGGGGATAAGACAAAGGTTCCAATGATTTTATAGGTTAGCAATACAGAATTAGCCACAGTATCCAGAAACAAAACCCACCTAACTTTCTCAAGGAACTTCTTCAAAATCCATACCCTATCATCATAAGAACGAAAAATTGATCTTAGGACATTAGTTGGATTCTTAAAATTGTAGGAAGTAAGATAAATGACACTTCCTATAAATGCTAGGTACCCCACACTTATTTTCTGCAATCATGAATCAATTAAAATTTTCTGCAGCATTACAACTGAATTTTTTTTTAGGGTACCAAAAACACTAAATGTTTATCAACCATGTCCCAGAATATTTAACACGTTTAAGCTCAACAATTCCTAAAAATTTATTCAATTTCCCCCTTTTTAACCGACAATCATAAATTCATCAAACCCGACATGCAAATTTCGTTACCCAACCTAGAGTGGCCAATTCCAAAATGGGAAAGACAAAAGCATTTAGGCTATATGGTTAAGCATTAGTGCAATAAAAATGTAGGACGCTTTTAGCATACCAATTAAGCTCAAAGGGGCTAACAATGGTGAAATTTACTAAGGGTAGGTCAAAAGTCATTTAAAAGTTGGTTACCAAAGAAGGCTGCCTGGGTCATGTCCTAAACCTACCTAAATTGAATATTTGTTTCGAAGGGTGATGAGGAAGGTTCTAGCTATTCCAAAATTCCTTCACTCAACTGCTTTCACTCACTGGATTTTTATTTATTGTTAAATTTTTTATTTAGCCTAATGTGCTCATTAAATAAGAAACTGAATGATATATAATTAACTGAGATCAATTTAAAGAAGATACTCTTTACTGAACAAACTACTGCTCTCCGGCTATCCAGTCTTTTCAACTTATCAGTTCAAAAATGAGTCTAAGCTAATTCAATTCAAGATTAACTGGCAGCTCAAGCTAAAGGTAAGGTAATTAATAATTCAATGAAAAAAAATTTTATTCTAACTTAAATTAAGGATTTTTTTTTGAACAAAACCATCTACTTAAAACCATAAGGAAATGCAGAACATAAAATAAATTCACTTGAAGCAACACAAACTCCAAACACAAATCAACATTCACAATGCAAAAATTTATAAAGAAAGACTAAACAACTGAAACAAAATTAAAATGAGTTATGGTTCAAGATTTTTCACAATTTCCGCCATTTGAATCCCAGATTATTCTTTTGAATAGATAATCTGCACAAAGCAATCTGTTTGCAACAAAAATTAACTTCCAACAATTGCTCAAATTTCTACCAAATTTACACAATTCAAAATTATAACAATGTCAGTAAAGGGAAAATATATACCCCACACTTTAAAACCTGTTGTCCTCAGCATGGGGCAAACAAAAATATAAGTTCAAAGGAGATAGGGGGAAGGGACTTCCTGTTCAAAAGTGCGGAGGCACGTGGGAATCAAGCCGGGAGTTCAGGGCAGCCAATGCCTCAATGATTTGTTATTGTTGCTGCTTGAAATCCTTCTGGTTAGCAGCCAAGATGTCCATACGATCCATTAAAGCAGTATACTGAGCGGAGGACAAAGTGACTGCATCATGATCCGGGGCAGGTAGAGGATGGCACAAGCTACGCTTCATCTTATACAAGTATTCCTCTCTGGTGGTTAGCCTGAACCCATGCTCCGTAGTCACATCATCAACCAATATCTTCATGTTCTTAAGCATCCTGGAATCAATGTAGGCAGCTGCAGGGAGGCTTTTGTCAATGTCCAGTGGATGCCCGAAATGTCTGGCAATCATGGTCACCCATCCACCAAAGGAGATCTTCTTCACTTTGGTCGGTTTTTGTTGCATCTCCTCGAGCTTATTCCACCAATGATATGCTCCATTGATGCGGCAATGTCGCACCATGCAAGAAAGAATGAGAGCCTCTGGAAGATTGATCTGCCCTGCACTCTGCACATGAGACATAAAAGACATAGAAAAGAACCGTTGTAAAATTCTGAAGGCATGATCCCGCAGTAAATGAGACTTGGTGGTGCTGACCACATAAGGGCCTCCAATCAGTGGGTCTCTTATGTCTTCCCAAGCTCTATCCTTTGAATGCTCTACATATGCATAGATCCCATCGGAGGGAAATCCTAAAGCTTCAGTGACTTCAGCCAAAGGCACGTCGTAGAATCTGCCTTCCAAGAAAAATGTCACCTTGTTGGGACTGTTACCCTGGCCAAAATGGAATTGCACTGTAGAAAGGAAGTCCCTGGTCAAATCTGGATAAACCAGTTCCCTACAGTTGAAGAATTTGCCCCAACCGATGGCTTCAATGTGGCTCTCAATCTCCCCCTTGATCCCCAGCTGCTCCAGCAAACTCAGATTGAAATAAATAGAAGGCAAGTACTCGCAGTTGGAGAAGATATCATAGTTGGTCCGCATCCGTTCAGGAACCCAGCTTGGAATTTTTGGTCCCTTCTTCTTCTGTGGCTTCTGTTGCACAGGGGCTAGCTGTGGTGGCTGACTAGCTCCAGCAGGCTCTTCAGAAGGGGAGGGTTGCCTGGCAAGTGGGATGATGTCCTGTGCTTGTGAAGAACTAGAAGCATGAGCTCTTTTAGGTGCCACTGCCCAAAAACAACAAAATTGAGAGTTTACAACGTTGGAAAGGAAAATAAACACAATTATAGCAGGAATAGATGAGAATGCATAAAGAAATTTATGTCACACAAGTTCCTTAGAGGTACGTGGCACTCAACCACAATGACCGAGTCATCCTTTGGAAACCAGTAGCCCGCAGGTCGAATCGTTTCAGCCTATATACCTCCAGGACAGAAATGGCACACACAAGCATGTAAATGCAATTGCTAACTTAAACAAAAGAATATTGATTTGGCATGCTTATTTGAGCCTAAGATATGCTTGATAAATGAATGACTAACCAAGTGTGTGCAACAGTTCCAAATCAAAACCAGTGATCGGGGTACAATGTCAACAATTCATGGTAAAGCAATGCGTTGAACAACAATTCATAAATCTGTATGCATGACAATATCGATGTATCGGTGTATGCATTCAAGCAAGAATTCAAGCATTGCACTCATCATATTCAGCAAACAGGAAAAATGCAGGGCATTAAAGGGAAAGATACAGGGCTCAATTGCGAAGATTATGGCAAGAAAAAGAAATAAAACTGGTTAAACCAACACAAGAAAACAAACTACATAGACATGACCAAGCAAATCCATTAATTCCTCTAATTAATCAACCCAATGCAGAAAAATAAAAGAAATAACAAAAGAAAAGAAATGGGTTAAGAGATCATACCTGTGGGCTTTACACCATACGTACAAAATCAATCCACAATAGACCAAAGGTAGACTCAAAACTCAAAAAATTCAAAAATCAAAACTTATATAAATATATATAAATAGACACACACATAAAAAAATGAAGGAAAACTAAAACCTAGAGATAAGTAACAAAACAAAACATAGAAGCAAAAATCAAAAAGGAAATATTAGAAGAAGAAATTTTGAATGAATAAAACGAAAATGTAGGGAAAGAGAGAAAACGAAAAACAAAACTAGAAATGTGCAATCATAAAAAAAAATAAAGAAAAAACACAACAACAACAAACATGACAATAAAAACAACAAAAAAAATAATAAAATAAAATACGATTAAAAAAATTTTTTTTTTAAACAACACGGTTACTATGAATATCATAGTAACCATGAGACAACACAGAAACGGAAGACACAAACATAGACAAAATCTACTAGACATAAGCTTAAACAAAAGGAAAACACACACAGAAACTCCGAAAATATGCAAAATAGAAAGAAAAAATTAAAATAAAATTAAATTAAATTAAATTAAAATAAAATTAAAATTAAAGAGGAAAGGAGACTTACTTGGTGGATGATGATGATGGAGAAAATAAAGGAACTAAAACAATCACAAAAAAAATGTTAGAAAAAAACAACAAAAAATAAAAAGAAAAGAAAAAGAAAAAGAAACAAAGAAGAAAAAGAAAAAGAAAAAGAAAGAAGAAGAAGAACGAAAAAGAACAAGAAAAAGAACAAGAAAAACGGAGAAGAAGAAGAAGAAGAAAAACGAAAAAGAAGAAATAAAAACAAGGGTAAAAGCTTGATTCACACTAGATCTAAGCAAAAAGAAAGAAGCAAACGAAAAATACAAGAAGAAAACACTTACCGGAGAAGGAGGAGGCGAGCGGCGGAAGACGGAGGAGGAGAAGAGAAAAGGAAGGAGAAGAGAGAAAATCAGGGAGAGAGAGAGAGGTGAAAAACGAAATGAAAAAAAATGAAATGAGGTTTAAAATTAGGGTTTCGTTTTTTCATTTCTTTTCTTTTTTTTACTAGCACGGTTACTATGAAATTAATAGTAACCGTGAGATAATTCAATAAAAGGTTCTGGACTAAAAACTGACCTATCTCACGGTTACTATAAATTTCATAGTAACCGTGAGATAAACTGGAATTGGTTTCTGGACTAAAACGAAGGTAGCACACGGTTACTATGAAAATAATAGTAACCGTGAGATAAAACAAAAATTTCTACTGGAACAAAATGACATTGATCACGGTTACCATGAAAAACATAGTAACCGTGAGATAAGACGCAAATGGCTACTGGAACAAAATTGACATTGGTCACGGTTACCATGAAAAACATAGTAACCGTGATATAAGATGGATTCCAGTTCTTTACCAAAATGAAGGCACCTCACGGTTACTATGAAAATCTTAGTAACCGTGAGCCCCTAAAATTACTGAAAATTTTTATTTTATTTTTTTTCCCAACAATTAAACAAAATTCTCTTCTCCACGAAATTTCCAGAAAAACACAAACATATTGAATGAAAGTCACAAACCTTGAACCACTACCCTTAATACAACTATTAATAAAAAAAACTAACACAAAACATTGTTCAAAAGTATGAGTTAGAGGTAGTTCTGCATTTATCAAGTCCGCAGCTAGACTTTCAAATACCGTCAAGGGTCTTGAAGAGTGACAACCACCGAAGCACCTTCAAACGTTGGTTCGAAATAGGGCTTCACACGATGTCCATTCACCTTGAATTCTTTTTCATCTCTCGGGTGTTTGAGAGTCACCACCCCAAATTTATCTGCTCTTACTAGCACGTAGGGCCCTTTCCACCTTGATTTAAGTTTCCCTGGAAACAGTCTCAATCTACTATCATAAAGCAGCACTTTCATTCCTGGGATAAGTTCCTTCTTGGCTATTCTTCGATCATGCCACTTCTTTGTGTTGTCTTTGTATTTCTTGGCATGTTCATAGGCCCAGAATCGGATCTCCTCCAATTCGTTCAACTGCAAAGACCTGCACTTTCCTGCATTCTCAAGGTTAAGATTTAAAAACTTAGTAGCCCAATAAGCCTTGTGCTCTAATTCCACCGATAAGTGACAGGATTTTCCAAACACCAACCTAAAAGGTGACATTCCTATTGGTGTTTTAAAAGCTGTCCTATAAGCCCACAAAGTCTCATCTAACTTAAGGTACCAATCTTTCCTAGATGCATTGACTGTTTTCTCCAAGATTGCCTTCAATTCTCGGTTAGAAACCTCAACTTGCCCATTAGCTTGGGCATGATATGGGGTAGTTATTTTGTGCCTCACTCTGAATCTTTTTAATAAGGCTTTGAATTGGTGGTTGACAAAATATTTCCCACCATCACTAATAATAGCTCTCGGGGCTCCATAGCGGGTGAATATATTCTTCCTTAAGAATTCTAAAACAACATTTGCATCACAAGTCCTAGTGGCTATAGCTTCTACCCATTTACTCACATAATTGACTGCCACTAAGATATATTCAAACCCGTAAGAAATCGGAAAAGGCCCCATGAAATCTATCCCCCATAAGTCAAATAGTTCAATCTCAAGCATGTTAGTCAATGGCATCTCATCTCTCTGGGTTATATTTCCCACCCTTTGACATCGATCACAAGTTTGAATGAACATTCTAACATCATGAAATAAAGTGGGCCAATAAAACCCAGAAGAAAAATTTTCGACACCGTTCTGTTAGGGCCATGATGTCCACCAGCTTCCCCACTGTGACAGGCTCGCATGATTTCTACTTGCTCCTCCTTGGGAATGCACCTTCTGAGAACTTGATCAGCACATAGACGGAAGAGGTAAGGATCATCCCAGATGTAGTGTTTCGCATCAGCTTTAAGTTTTTTCCTTTGCTGCCATGTGAAGTCTCTCGGTATATAATCTCCTGCAAGAAAATTTGCAACATCAGCGAACCAAGGTAAAGAAATTTCACAAACAAATAATGCATAAATTCGTTCATCAGGGAATAAATCTGAAATCTCCCCTTTTTCAATATGATCATGCTCCATTCTAGACAGATGATCTGCTACATGGTTTTCTGCCCCCTTCTTGTCTTTAATTTCTAAATCGAACTCTTGCAATAGGAGTACCCATCTTATCAGTCTTGGCTTGGATTCCTTTTTGGCAAAGAGATGCCTTAATGCTGCATGATCAGACCACACCACAATCTTTGCTCCCAATAGATATGGTCGAAATTTCTCAAATGCAAATACAATGGCAAGAAGCTCTTTTTCAGTTGTGGTATAATTGACTTGAGCTCCTGTTAGAGTGTGGCTTGCATAATAAATAGCACAAAAGACTTTCTCTTGCCTTTGATCGAGCACTGCTCCAACTGCAAAATCGCTCGCATCACACATTAGTTCAAAAGGCGAATTTCAATCTGGAGATATAATCACCGGAGCTGAAATAAGCTTTTGCTTCAATAATTCAAAGGCCAATAAACATTCATCATCAAAATCAAAAGGAGCATCTTTCATTAACAAATTTGATAAAGGTTTCGTAATTTTTGAAAAATCCTTTATAAACCTTCTATAGAAACCTGCATGCCCTAGAAAACTCCTTACTCCCTTAACATTGGTTGGTGGTGGGAGCTTCTCTATAACCTCTATTTTTGCCTTGTCCACCTCAATCCCCTTCTCAAAAATCTTATGCCCCAAAACTATGCCTTCCCTCACCATAAAGTGGCATTTTTCCCAATTTAGCACTAAGTTAGTCTTTTTACACCTACTTAACACTAAGTCGAGATGCTCTAAGCAGCTCTCAAAGTCAAGCCCGTATATGGTGAAGTCATCCATGAATACCTCCATAAATTTCTCTATAAAGTCATGGAAAATTGCCATCATGCACAGCTGAAACGTAGCTGGCGCATTGCACAAGCCAAAAGGCATCCTCCTATAGGCAAAAGTGCCATAAGGGCAGGTAAAGGTGGTTTTCTCCTGATCTTCAGGGGCTATGGGGACTTGCAGATATCCCGAATACCCGTCTAAAAAACAATAGAACCTATTACCTGCTAACCTTTCTAACATCTGATTAATAAATGGCAATGGGAAATGATCTTTTCTGGTAGCATGATTCAATCTCTTATAGTCTATGCACACCCTCCAGCCCGTGACTGTCCTAGTGGGGATTAGTTCATCTAATTCAATTTTTACTACTGTCATCCCCCCTTTCTTAGGAACACATTGCACTGGGCTAACCCATTTGCTATCAGAGATTGGATAGATTATACCTGAATCAAGCAGTTTAAGTACCTCTTTCTTCACAACCTCTTGCATAGCTGGATTGAGTCGTCTTTGGGGTTGAGCGACCGGTTTGCAATCCTCCTCCATAAGAATCCGGTGTGTGCAGTAACTCGGATTAATACCCTTCAAATCCGCTGTCTCCCATCCTATTGCTTCTTTATGTTTTTTCAATACCTTGAGCAGCGTCTCTTCTTCAACACCTGTCAACAAGGAAGAAATAATCACTTGTTTTTCTTCTCTTTCTAAAAACACATACTTTAAATGAGAAGGAAGAGGTTTTAGTTCAGATTTTAATTCTCCCTCTTGCAAAGTGATTTTCTCTTGCTTTGAATTTTCCTCCTCGCAGTCTTTCACCACAGTTGCTATTAGTTCTTCTTTTACTCCATCAGATTCTTCATTTTTCAAGGAATGCATCAGACTTGAATTTATTGGATCATTTAGCAGTACTTTTTCTTGCACTTCTTCTACACATTCGTCGATTTTGTCCATGAAGTAGACTGACTCCTCTAGGTCACTTGATGGATATTTCTGGCACTTGTTCATGTCTACCACCAGTTCTTCGTTGTTGAATCGAAGAGTAACCTTTTGCCCATGAACATCAATCAAAGCCTTTGCAGTGTTCAAAAATGGTCTTCCCACAATGAGGGGTACTTTCCTGTCTTCCTCCATTTCCATGACTACAAAATCCACGGGAAAAATGAATTTTCCTACTTTTACCAGCAAGTCCTCAATAACTCCCTTTGGCCTTCTCATCGATCTATCCGCAAGTTGAAGTCGCATTCCTGTTTCCTTGAGATCGCCTAAATTGAGTTTCCTGCACATAGAATAAGGCATTAAATCAATGCTGGCTCCTAGATCACATAACGCATTTCCAACAAAAGTTTCACCAATTTCGCAAGGTAAAGTGAAGCTACCTGGATCTTCCAATTTCTCTGGGATCTTGTTCATTATAATTGCACTACAGTTCTCAGTGAGTTGCACAGTTCCATACCCTTCTAATTTCTTTTTATTAGAACAAAGTTCTTTCATAAACTTAGCATAGTTAGGCATGTGTGCTAAGGCTTCAGCAAAAGGCAAATTAATATGCAATTTCTTAAACATTTCTAGAAACCTAGCCAATTGCTCATTCTTCTTCTCCTTCCTAGCTACAGCAGGAAATGGTAACCTATTGATATCAAGATCCTCTATGTTTGGGTTCGCAATACTTTTTCCCTTGTCATTCCTTGGAGCATCCGTATCTACCTCTACTCTAGAGTTATAACTACTTACCTTCCGTGTCGGTTCCTCCCAGTCAGTTGATGAAGTTGGTGATCTATCTCTTTCTTCCTCCCGTGCTGCTTCTTTGCCACTTCTCAAAGTGATTGCTTTGGCCTCTTCTTTGGGATTACGGTCCACATTCGAAGGAAATGTCCCCGGTTGTCTGTTTGAAATTGAAGTTGCAAGTTGACCTAATTGAGTCTCCAAATTTCTCATCGAAGCATCTTGATTTCAGTTCCATTGCTCTTGAGATTTCCACCTTGAATCTTGACCTGCCATGAATTGTTGTTGGCTATTCATGAAACTAGAAAACATGTCTTCTAAATTTGGCTTCTTTTCTTGAATGGGTGGTCGTGATTGAAATCCCGGTGGATGGTATGGTTGAGGATGATTAGAGTTTTGCCCTTGATGGTGATTTGGTGGATAGGGGACTTGGTAGTGATTGGTGGCTTGTGGTTGGTGGGGCTAAGCTTGACTATGATAGACATTTGAGTGGTAAGGTGTTCTTGGTTGAGGTTGAGAAGATGAAGCTTGTTGATTCCCATCCTTCCATGAGAAATTAGGGTGATTCCTCCATCCCGGATTATATGAATTGCTGTAGGGATCATTCCTTCTAAAATCACCTAATGCATTTACATCACCTACGACTCCTCCTTCTTGGACAACTTGCTCACTTTCACACGGTTCATTCCCTTGATTTACTGCATCCACATTTTGAACTTTCAAACCACTCAACTCCTTTTTTACCAATTCTAGCTATGCTTTTAACAGTGCTACCTCATCCAAATTGTGTAAACCTTGTCTCCTCGGGACTGATCTAGGGGCAGTCCATTGTGAATCATTTGCTGCCATCTCATCCAACAACTAAAAAGCGTCCTCAGGCAGCTTGTTCAAGAAAGATCCTGCCGATGCTGCATCCAATAATGACCTTGTTTGAGGTGTAACTCCCGCATAAAAGATGGTCATCAATTGGTAGACAGCTATTTCATGATGTGGACAGCTTCTCAATAATCTTCTAAACCTCTCCCATGCCTCGTGAAAAGGCTCTTCATTCATCTGATGGAAACTCATGATGCTATTTCGGATGCTTGCAGTCTTTGTTGGAGGAAAGAATCTCATTAAAAACCTTTCTTGCATTTGATCCCATGTCCATATTGACTGACGTGGTAACATTTGTAACCACTCTCTTGCCTTGCCAATCAATGTGAATGGAAACAGCTTCAACCTCACTGCATCCGTACTAACACCCAAAATTTGAACAGTGTCACTCACTTCCAGAAATATGTCGATATGCTGAGCTGGATCCTCTACTTCTGAACTAGAGAACTGATTCCTCTGTATCATGGTAATGGTGGCTGGTTTGAGCTCGAATTGTACTCCTCTTGGTAATACAATTGTTCGGTGATCTTCATTCCACCTTGGCACAGCGTAGTCTCTTATGGTCCTTTGCCTAGGCATTTCTTTTCTTTTTGCCCCTGGCATTTGTTCATGTGCCCTCGGCATTTGTTCATTCTCGGGAGGAAACTCATCAAGAGGAGGATCATGCTCCATCTCGTTCTCTCTATTATCCCTCCTTCTTTGGTGTAGAGTCCTCTCAATTTCAGGATCAAAAGGTAGTAATTGCTCTTGTCTTGTTCTATTCATGCACCAATTTCACCTGAAAAGAATCAAGAAAAATAAAATAAGGGAAAGAAAACACATACAAAAAAAATCACAGCTTACTAACAACGCCAATTTCCCCGGCAACGGCGCCAAAAACTTGTTGAGACCCTAGCAAGTGCACTAGATCGACAAGTAATAAAGTGGGGTATAGTTAGGACCCTCAATATCGAACCCAAGGGAAATGTGTGTGTGTAGACTGTGAGAATTAATTGCATGCTAAAGAATTCCCAATTGTTTGTGTGTATGAATTGTTCATTTATGTCATGTAACTTAAAAACCTAAGTATGTAAAATAGAGAAATTTAAATTCAGTGTATTAAATTCTGAAAAATTAGCAAATGTAAATATCTATAGAAGTAAAGCGTTACTCGGGTTCACTTATCCACCCCATACCCAAATGTGAATAAATTTTTACATAAAAGTATACATGAATGAACTTGGGATAACCCATCTTAACCCAAGCGTCCCATTCCGGAGCCAGCTATTCTAGTTGCCAAACGTCCCATTCCGGAGCCAGCCCAACAACTAGCCTAAACCTAGGTCTAAAATCCTAAGTTCGGTCTACCGTCCCATTCCGGAGCCAGGCAACCCAAAACCCATCTATTTCACTCCCTACTCTAGTTTTAGAATCACAAATACCACACATCTAGAGTCCCATTCCGGAGCCATCCAAAATAAACAATATTCATGATAGAAAAACTGAGCTAAATCATTCATAAACTCCAATCTATTAGGCTCAATACCCATCAAGACATATGACAAACACCATTCATCCATGGATACAAAATAACTTAATAGATCGAAAAATCAATGATAAACAAATAAGTATTTGTGAAATAGACTATCCATTCATGTAAAAATAAATTTAAGTTCAATATTCACATTATGAGCAGGGGATTCAAAGATCCCCAAGCAACAAAAGACTACTCACAATCCATAATCAAATGAAAAGAGAAAAAGATAGAAAAATCCCTAAAGTTCATGGTGAAGAAAACCCAGCTGACTTCAAGCCCTTCAATCTCTTTCTCCAAAGCTTTCAGGAAAAATGAGCTTCAAAATATGTAAATCTATACTAGTAAACTCTATATCTATGTTTAATCTAAGTGTTTTTATGTAAATCCCACTATTTTCAAGTATTTCTATGTATTTTTGTGTGTAAAATAAGCTAAGAACTTAAAGAGAGAAGAAAGAAACCCTAAAAACTGAAATTTTACCCAAAAAACTATTCTCTCCCGATTTTCAGAAAACTCTGCTTTATAAAGGTCAGCATGGGTCACGGTTACTACCAAATTCGTAGTAACCGTGACCGCTAATAAAAAACCCTCTTTTGATTCAAATGGGTCACGGTTACTACTAGATTCTTAGTAACCGTGAGACTGCTCGGAGCTGAATTCAGAATTGGGTCACGGTTACCATGAAATTCCTGGTAATCGTGAGATAGTTCTCATCTTCATTCTGGACTAAAAAGTTGCCTGCCTCACGGTTACTAGGAAATCCTTAGTAACCGTGAGATGCTTCTCTTCTTGCTTCTGTATTAAAAACTCCATAGGTCACGGTTACCAGCCCATCAAGTACAATTGCCATGCTGACCGTGACATGCTTCAAAACGGTGCGTTCTGACAGGATATATTGGTCACAGTTACTAGAAAATTCCTGGTAACCGTGAGGTACCTAAAAATCACAAAATCTGTCAAAAACTCTCAAAAATCACACAAAAGCTAGAATTAACTGAGAATCGGATAAATTTGTTAAATTGTAGTAAAAACAAAGCAAAAGATGCTAAGAGATCAATGAAACTAGACTCAAATTAAACTAAAACTAAATACTGAAATTGAGTTATCAGTCACCACCTAATAGAATGTTGAAAATTGAATCTTGACCTTTGATGCCCAAAAAGAGATAAGTGCTCGAGACATCACTGTTATTAGCCCTTTTGATTAGGTATTTATTTTATAATTGAGTTTTAAAATTAATCTCCTTTCCTCTCCCATAGAATGCATTGGCGATAAAATCAAGTAAACACCCCAATCAAACAAGAAACTAGTAAATAAATAAAATCCTACTTAAAGTTATTACAGAGGTAAATTATCCCAAAGAAGAATAATATACAAAAGAGAAATCATACATAAAATGGACTATTGGTTAGTCTGGGAATATTGGTTCCCCCATGCATATTTACAAAAAGGCTTTTATTACATGTTATGTGAATTTAGGCTTAAAAATTGGACATTGGTCCATGTTTTGTGAAAGAAATCAATTTATTTGATAGAAAACATTTGAAATGCCTTTCTCTCTTAGCGTGCTTGAAAAATCTTTTTTACTAATTATTACATCCCCCAAAGTAATACATCCAAAATAAAGAATACCAAATAAACAAGTAACATAAGAATAAATAATGAAATCCAAAAATGAAATAATTAAAGGGAATGGTTAACCCCAAAAATAACTAGAATTGGAGGTAAATGCTTCAGGTGCATGACTTCCCATGCAGAAAATCACATAAAATATCCTCTGAAGCAACAATATTAAACACTTGAAGATAATCACAAAAAGATACAGGAATTAGTATGATTAAATAACATAGTAAAAATAATTATGGATTCATACAAATAGAATGGATTAGAGTACAAAAACATATCATACAACATCAAAATTGGACCAAAAAATGCACAAATATCTTAAGAAATAAATAAATGATGCAAAAATACATAAAAACACAAAATATATAATAACAATACCCCTAAACATACTTATAAATGCCCAAATTAGGAGAGGGATGGCCACAAGGAGATAAGGGATGAGATGGGAAGATGGATCGATGATGTTCCATCTGTCGAGTGATAGATGGTCGTCCGCTAGTTCATCCTCCTATCCGTCACCTTTGGACAAAACCAGAATGCAAAAATCATGGTAAAAATGCAGAAAAATATGAAATATAGATTTTTACCCCTATACATGTGAAATTTAAACATTAAGCCATGCCAAAATATGTTAAAAACACATAATCATACATTAACTACATTAAAAACGATGAAAATATAGAATTTAAAAAATGGAGTAAAGCTTTACATATTCAACAATGGAGGAATCTATAAGAACTTAGCATAGTTATGGCATTAAGCCATGCCAAAATATGTTAGAAACACATAATCATATATTAACTACATTAAAAATGATGAAAATATATAATTTAAAAAATAGAGTAAAGCTTTACATATTCAACAATGGAGGAATCTATAAGAACTTAGCATAGTTATGGCATATTAAACAGCCTGAAAACAAATCACACTTCAACAAACATGTATATCATTCAAATATAACAATTAAACATATTAGGCCAATACTAAATATTCAAGAGATCATGCCAAACAAATTGAGGAGAGAGAAAGCAACAAGGAGACTAGAATATTACAATCAAGAAATATTTTGATTCTATGAATTCTGTAGTCCAAATCTCTACTCCGATTCATGCTCCTTGATTCTCAAAAAGAGTATGAAATTCATTTTATAAGTGTGTGTCTTCAGTAAAGATTTGTTAGAGCAAAAGGTATAAAGAGAGAAAGAAATAAAATTTTATACCTAAGAAACAATTCCAGTTCAATTCCAACTCAAAGATCCCAAATTTGGTGATAAAAGTCACACAAATTTGGAATCAAATCGTTATCCTCCAAATAGCCTATTCAAAACCCAAAAAATGTGGAAAATTTTATGTTTGGAGTAAAGGGCAGGTGTCCCTCAATGGGGCATCTATCCCTCATCACTAACCTAAGGAATTCCTAAAAACGCCTCTGATTTAGATTGTACAGGAGAAAGAGGCCTACAAATAGGTGTCCCTCAGGTGATAGATGGCCGTCTATCACCACTAAAAGTCTAAAACAAGATTTTTATATACATTTTGCTATAACACTTAAAAATATTTGCAAACACATGGAAATCCAATAAATCTTTAAGAAAAATGCTTGAAATTCACAATCAGAGTCTCGGTATTTGCACCTACAGTCAGTAATATACTGTATCCTTATTATTGAGTAACCTTAATCTAGGCTAGCTTGGGTCACGATATCTACACAGTGCATAAAATAAATTAAGCTAGGAATTCTATAGTGCTAGAACTTTTCTCACCACCCTTCGAAGCCATATAACAGCTCAAGCAAGGTTTAGGATATGATTTAGGCAAATTTATTTATTTAGTCACTTTAAAAGAATTTTATCCTACATTTTTATGCATATTATCCTTTGGTAACCCTTTTTGAGCTTTTTTAGCGTACTTAATGCATGTTACGAGTAATTATATTGTTACACACATCTTAATACTTGTAGCCTAAAAGCCTTGATCTCTTCCTTCTAAGAATTGGCCACTCTAGGAATGGGTTGGATCATCATTTTAAGGTATCTAAATAGGTATAGTAGTGAACCTAGAAGTTCTAAATTTGAAAAAATTGAGGTGTTGTCAAGATCATTTAATGGAAATCTTGGATATAATACAATTTTGAAATGAAATTATTTAGTACCTTGTTGTTCTTTTCATCAAGGAAAAAGCTAGCTATAAAAAAAAAATTGCAATTCTGTAAGCTAGTAGCATATAGTAATCTTTAAGTGTAAGGTATTTGATATTGAGAAGGAAAAGGTATTAAAAACTTTCAAAATGAATTTTTGAAAGAAAAGTGAAATTTCAATAAAACTTTCCTCTTTTGTGCTTCATGGCATTATTTGTTCTACATTTTGAGTAATTGTGTCATGAAAATTATGATAAGATTTTCATGGGCACAATATTATTTATAGAAGTAAGTTGGTGTATACAAGTTAAGATGGCTATTCTTATCTTGATTATCTATATCCTTTCTTGATTAGCCTTAACCCTAACCAAACATTAAAACAAACTTAAAGAACTAATGATCTTTCCTTGTTTTGAGTTATTTAGAAGATGAATCTAATGGTTCGGGTGCTAAAAGAGAGGCCTATGGCATCTTTTGAGTTTCAAGTGCAAAAGTGCATATGCATTTCTATGTATATTAATTCTTTTGCTTGATTATTAGATTGTACTAGGGTTTTGATTTTGAAAATGATTAAAATATTTTGGTCTTGCACACATATACACTTGGAAACTCTTAAGTATTTTCTTATTTAAGTCTTCTTTGGCTAGGTTACCATCAAGTGCTACTGTTGAATGATAATCTTAGTCTTGAATTGCATGATTCTAAGATAGATTTTGAAATTTATAGATATGTGGTTTTGTTCTAGTATGCTTTAAGGTGAGCAAAAGCTAAGTCTGGGGTATTTCATAACTTCAAATTATACTTATATTTATATTTGTTTTAAGTATGTTTTCAAGTTTATTTTACGTGTTTTATGTTTAATTTGGGTGTGATTTGGAATTATGAGTTTTGGGACTTATTTATGTTGATTTTGTAGATTTTAAAGATCAACACAATTGAAATGAAAGGTGACTTAGCTAGGTCATTGATAGAAAATAGATTCAGTCCAGAAGCTTAGGGCCTAGCTGAGATGGAATATATCTCGATCGGGTCACTTATAAATTTCAGAGGCAAAAGCTATTGACCCTGTTGAATTGTAAAATGTCTTAGCCGAGTTGATTTAAACTTTTTGATGAAATTGGAAGTCTTTTAGTGGCAACTAAAGACTTGGGTGGCAGCTAAACTTCACTCATTTTAGGTCTTTTCAATAGTTTTCATTAGTAATTCATTAAAGTCTATTTTTACTGTAAGTTTTAGCTTAGTTTTGCATTCAAGCATAATTTTGTAGCTTTAGAGATCTATACTTAGGGTTAATCAAGTTTTCTTTTTCTGGTTTGAGAGCTGAATATGGAAGATGTCAAAGTTAATTCATCAATATAGTATTTGGTTCTGTATTCATTTATTCAATTTACATTATAAACAGTGAGTAGATTACATCTTTTGTTGAGGGATTCTTGAATCCTTATTTTTCTACTGTTATGACTCTTAATTGAGCTTAATTAAATACAAGTTTTGTTATTTCATTATTCTTATGTTAATATGTATTCTTGGTTATATTTAGATTCACATTTGATGTATCAAATAGACTATTAGATTAAAATATGAATGTTGATCAATGATATACATGCCTTTCCTAATATTATTGTGTTCAATAGTTTTTTATTTTCTGAAAATCGAGATAGGAGATTATGATCTAAGTTTTATTAGGTTAAAGATATCTAAGTTATGAATAAACAAAAATAAAGTCTAGGGACTAAAAACCTGGACTTATGCTAGCTATTAGACTATTCCTTACCAAAAAAGTTTAATTGTTTAGAATGGCGTTTTAAATAAGAGGCCTGAATTTAGTTTGAGTTTTCATAAAAAATTTGTGTTAACTTTAAATAAAGAGATTTTAGTAGGAAGCGAGAAGGATAGTTCCTTTGGCGAAAGACTTTAGTAATTGATTTTTATCGTTAATTCTATTTTAATTAATTTTAAACTGTACTCTTTGTTTTCAATTTATTTAGCTATTTAATTAATTTAATTTTAATCTAAAATTGTAACCAAACTATGGAATTTTTAGCATAACATCCACTTTCAAAAATCTAACTTTCCCAATTCTTTGGGTATGATATTTGAGGGTTTTAAATCTATTTTCCTACATTACTAGCCGATCTAGTAATTTACTAGACACTGATCAAAATATTTAGGTGTAATTGAACATAAGTATTATATGAATAGTGATATATTGATATTGTTTCATGTTATACATGTTATATGTTAAAATGATGATTATTGTAATATGGGTGCATTGTATGTGAAGTTTATTAATGATCATAAGTGTGTTTGTTGATATGTAGTTAAAATGAAGTGTAATTGGCAAAATTGATTATATGAATAAAGTGTATGGTGTATACTGCATACATGAGTGATTAGTGTAATGAAATAATTTAGTAAAAGAAACATTTATTTTTGGGCTGGAATTAGTTATAGAAGTGGGTATATATAGGATAATGAATCGATACTTTCGGGTATCTAGTGTTGGCACCTTAACAATATCTAATGATTTGATGCCTTCTAGTATCTAGTGTTTGCATTTTAGTAGTGTCTAGTGATTTGATGCCTTTAGGTATCTAGTGTTGTCACCTTAATGATGTCTAGTGATTTGATACCTTCGGATATCTAATGTTGACACTGTAATGGTGTTTAGTGATTTGATACTTGTATGGTATCTAGTGTTCTTAATTGCTTACATTTATATTAAGTTCAAGCTACAAAAGTGATTATGATGTAATTAAAATAATGATAGAGATAAGCATAATGTAAGGAATTATTGATTTATAAATGAAGATCATTGTAATCCTAACATTTATATATATGTAGCTAATGTATATGTAATGTAGTTATGTATATGTGAAATTGAGTATGTAATAATTGTAATTCCATATGTATTTATGATGGATGAGATGTGATGTGTATAGTTGATGTGACACATGTTAGTTAAAGCAAATTATAAGTTATATGTTTAGAACTATGTGATTTTGATTCCCGCATTCAGGATACGTAGGAAGCTTAGGTGTAAATTTCAACTCCAAATCAAATTTTAGGTGAATTGATTATAGTATTCAAGTGTTAATGAATATAAGTGCATAAAAGTTGGTAAAAGTAAGGGCCAGTTAGTCATGGAAGAGAAGGTTAATATTAGCGAGTGAACAGGGTATTTGTAGACTAAAAATAATTTTTAGTGTGTGTTAAGTCATGTAAACAAAATTGAATTATATTCGGTAGCATATTTTTATTATAACTTAGTATTTAAATTGCATTTGAGTACGTATTAACTAAAGATCAACTATAAAAAAGATTATAAAGTCCAAGCAAAGATTTTAGAAGATGTAGTTTATAATAATATTTATGTAAAGAGTAGTTTTAGACAATGTATACCAAACTAAGTGTAAAAAACTTTGTTAATTAATAATGTATCACTTATCATTAATGTAACCTAGTGAAAAGTTATTTAAGTTTATGACTTGGGATGTTATCTGTGATATTTGATATGATATTGACATTTGATAGTTCGCCACCCATGTATACTCTTAAAAGGTATTAAGGTATTATATAGTAAGTGGCCAAGTATTATCACCAACGATTGGGCATAGATTTTGATGACACATTCAGTCCAGTTGTCAAACACACAATTATTCAGCTTTTGTTATTTATGATAGTTTTTTTAAGGTTGGGTTATTAATCAACTTGACATTTCTA
The DNA here is from genome assembly GCA_037975025.1 of Excoecaria agallocha. NCBI lineage: Eukaryota > Viridiplantae > Streptophyta > Magnoliopsida > Malpighiales > Euphorbiaceae > Excoecaria > Excoecaria agallocha. The sequence goes on along the minus strand of CM075808.1, from coordinate 611,747 downwards.
ATGCTTTTCTCTATAGGAAGTTGGAAAAAGATGTCCACAAGGCCCGACCATCGGGCATTGTTGATTCGAATAACTTAGAGTATGTTTACAAACTTGAAAAGTCCATCCACAACCTGAAATAGGCTCCTCGTGTATAAAACTAGTGCTTGATAGATGCTCTATGTGAGTTCAATTTCCAAGGTTATGCGATAGATTATTTTTTCTTTTGTTAGTCTTTAGGTACATATGTTTTGTTTAATTTACATGGATGACATTATTGTTCTTAGGACCTCAATGATTTTAGTTCAGTCCTTAATCAAATGTTTGGAGACCTATTTCTCTTTGCGAGACTTAGGCAAATTGTACTATTTCCTAGTTATTGAAGTTCTTCAACATGATGATGGTTTATTGTTACACCAATTTAAGTATACTCATGATCTTTTTACTTATGCTAGGAGGGTTAATTACAATGACATTTTCACTCCTATATGTCCGAAGGATAAGTTATTTGTTGGTGATAGTGCCTCTTTTCATAATGACATTGGTTTTCACAATGTTGTTGGTACCCTTTAGTATCTCACATTAAGCTACCCCTATAGCTCCTTTTCAGGCAATAAAGTGTGTTAGTATATGCATTATTTGACTGAAAATCACAGGATTATTGCTAAGTGCATTTTCACTATTTGAATTCTACTTCTTATACTAGTTTCTTCCTTTCCCATCATTTCCATTTGCAGCTACATGGTTTTTGCAATGCTAATTAGGGTGGAGATCTTAAAGATAGAAAATCCACAAAGCACTTTGTGATCTATCTTGGTTTATTGCTAGTTTCCTGATGTGTATAGACACAACACTTGGTCTCTCATTTATTTACTGAGGCTAAGTACAGGTCCATTGTGTCAATGCTAGCTTGCATTCATGGTCAATAGATATTATAATTCATTGTTGTAATCTATATTGTAATTCTTACCTTTTTTTAGACTTATCTTTTGGTTGTATCTTAAGGATGTAATTGAAGCAATCAGGGCATACAATCTGTTGTACATTTTCTTTATATTGTATAGTGAAGCGGGAAGGCTAGGCAATTGGAATTGATTTCACAAAATCATTTTATCTTTTTATCATTTTCAATTTTGTTATGGTATCAGAGCCTCTCTAGGTTTCTTGCTAATCTTTTTCATTGAGTTTTCTTCTTGCATTTCTTTGTTCTAGGCTTCTTAGATCTTCTTTCTTTGCCTTGATGGAAAAATTAGATATTGCTTGCATTAAGTTCACTAGGAAAAACTATTTTGCTTGGGAATTTCAATTTTAGATTTATGTTTAAGGCAAAGAATTATAGGGCTTCATTGATAGTTGATAGTTGTGAATTATATGATGTTTTTATTGTATTTTTAGGTGTTTAATTGAGTTAATTATTTTTAATTTAGTTAAATTTTTGTTTAATTAGTTAAATTTGTATTTTAAAGGTTAATTGTAAGTTTTGATATTTTTCAGGACCAAATTGAAGAAAAAAGGGCTTAATTGAAAGAAATGAAAAATTCTGGGATAAATTCGTAATTTTGAGAAATTAAAGCCAAAAAATTCAACGTTTAGTTTAGAGAAAATTAACATTGCCATGCATGAAAGTTTGAATGGCCGCGTATGAAGAGATTGTGTAACAGAGCAAAAGTTGAAGAAATACGTTGAAATGCAGTAAAACCTTGCATGGTTGTGCAAGGCTTTATAAGCCTATGCATGGCCGTGCAACCTAAGAAGGAAGTCTTCACACGGCAGTGCAAAGTTTTGTTCTTCAATTTGCTTGGTCGTGCATCAAGAATCCTAGTTTAGCAAAATTTCTTAATTAGCAGAGTTCTTTTCCTATTCTAATTTAGGAAGCTTTAGAAGCCATAATTCCTTATCTTTGCCTATAAATAAAGGATCAAAATACCATAACAACATCAACAATTATAATCATCAATAAAGAGAGCAATCATCAATAAGAGACAATACAACAAGTTTTAATTACGATTTTTCTTTAGTTTTCTCTCAATTTTCTTTAGTTAGTTTTGTACAGTAGTTTTCTATTTTTTTAGTTTGCTGTTCTCTTTATTTAAGTTGTTTATTGTTCTTTTATTTTTTATTATGAAGTAGTTTTTCTTCTTTTGCTAATGGATACTTGAAATCTTATATTTTCATTGTTATGAATTTATTTTGAGCTTTAATCTCAATATCAGTTGATTATTTCTTAGTTTTAAGCATATTCTTATCTTTTATTGTATTAAGATTAATTGTTAGTTTATTAAATCAATAACTGAAAATTGGTTTAGGCACTATCATTGATCTGTATGTTCTTGGGTTAATCTTTTATTGTCTATGCATGATTATTTTTTGATTTTGAGGTTGTTGTGTATTGATAATATTGATTAATACTAAGAGAGGAGGAACTAAAAATAAACTAGAATTGAAATTTCTTATGAAAGAATTCAATGAATATTTAGGAATATAAACTAGATTTTTATGCTAATGTTAAATTGTTCCTAAAAAGAGAATTTGATGCTTAAGAAAGATATTCTTGCATAAAGATATCTGGCTTTATTACTAGTTTTTCCATAATCACTGGTATTCCTATTGAAATTAAGTCATTACAATGAAAGTTAAGATGGATAGTTCTTTTATCAAGAGAATTTTAGTTGTTATTTTGTTTTTAATTCATGTTAGTTTAATTTTAGTTTTTGTTTTGTTTAATTATTTATTTAATTTAATTTTTGCCTTTAAATAAAAAACATTTGAGAAATAATATCAGATTAATTTAATTCATACATAGATATTCTTCTTAGCAATCCATGTTTCCTTGGGTACGATATTTGGGGTCTTAATTTATATTTTCCTATATTACTAGTCGATTTAGTACACTTGCTAGAAGCTGGTTAATGGTACAAAAAATGTGCTAGAGGATCGGACTAAAGCTGTAGAATGGACAAACAAGGATGCTCGTGTCAAAAGATAGTTGTTACAGACTATGGATCCCTTCATTATTGTCAAATTGCAACCTTATAAGATAACCAAAGCTATGTGGGATTACCTTAAGAAAGTATATGATTAGAATAGCTCGGCTTGACATTTTTAATTAGAATATGAGATTTCCAATTATAGTCAGGGGAATCTATCAATTCAGGATTATTATATAGGTTTTATCACTTTATGGACTTAATATAATAATATTGTTTATACTTGTATTCCAGCTGCCTCTTTAGAAGCTATTTATCTACTTCATCAAACTAGTCAATGGGATCAGATCTTAATGAAACTTTGACCTAAATATGAATCTGTACATTCTAATTTGCTGTTATGAACACCTTCTCCATCCTTAGACATTTGCTTGAATAAAATTCTTAGTGAAGAGCAATATCATTTGGCACATGCCACTATGGAACAACAAGGCAAATCTAGTGTCCTTGATGTTGCATATGGTTCTTAAAGGAAAAAAGTTTAGAATTTAAGCAACACTCAATGTTACAGTTGCAAGGGTTTTGGCCATATTGCAAATCAATGTTCCTAAAAATTTTGCAACTACTGTAAGACCAAGGGATATATTATTCTAGAATGTAGGAAGCATCCACAAAATCGTAATCCAAGTGCATTTTACACTTCAACCATAGCAGAATCCCCAACTAAAAGTTTTCATGCATAACCACCATATATATATATATATATATATATATATATATATATATATATATATATATATATATATTAATGTCAAAAAAATATGATGGAGACTTGCAAATTGAGACTGCCAATGGAAATCTTATTCTTATCACTATGATTGGTGATATGTCTTCTTCTCCATCTATGAAACATGCATTTATTGCTCTTAGTTTATCTACTAATTTACTTTCTATTGGACAAATGGTTGAGAATAATTGCAAAGTTGCTTTTTCTTCTTCTGGTTGCATTGTGCTGGATCTGGTGTCAGGGAAGACAATAGCGGAGGGACCTAAAATGGGTATACTTTTTCCTCTTCAACTTACTAAAACAACCAAGCCTACCTATGAGTGTTCTTTTCTTTCTCATTTTGTTAAGCCTGATTTCAATCTATTTCATGATAAGTTAGGCCATCCAAATGATATAATTGTCTCTTACATGTTAAAGTCTGGGATGTTAGGAAATAGAACTCAAGTTTCTTATCAAGATATTATCTCTGTTTGTTCTAGTTGTAAATTGGGTAAAAGAAAAACTCTTCCTTTTCCTTTTGGTGAAACTCATTCTTCTCAATGTTTTGATTTAATTCACAGTGATGTATGGGGGATCTCACCTATTATGTCTCTTGTTTAGTACAAATATTTTGTAACTTTTATCGACGATCATAATCACTTTACTTGGATATATTTCTTACGTTGTAAATCTAAAGTTTTTGCTGCTTTCCAAAAATTTTTAGCTTTGCTTGAAAATCAATTTTTCAAAAGCATCAAAATTTTTCATTCTGATTCTGAAAGGGAATACATGTTAAATCATTCTAAGAATATACATAAGAAAAAGGGATTATTTCTCAACATACTTGTCCTTATACCCCTCAATGAAATGGAGTGGTTGAGAGAAAAAATTTGCCATCTTCTTGATATGGTGCATTCCTTACTTATTCATTCTTTAGTTCCATCAAAATTTTGGGTTGAAACTTTGATTACTGTTGTTCATCTCATCAATCATTTTTCCTTCACCCATTATTAATCACTAAACACCATATTTTTTGTTATATGGTGAACAACTTGAATATACTCATTTACACCCATTTGGTTGTGTATGTTTTGTTTTTCTTCCTTCTCATAAATGACATAAACTCTTTCCATAATATGTGAAATGTGTTTTTCTAGGGTATGCTTTTCAACAAAAAGGTTTCATATTCTTTAATCCCTCCACTCGTCGAATTTGAATTTCTCGTAATATCATCTTTTATGACCACCAATATTTTTTTCCTTTTTATTTTATCAGTTTTGATTTTCCTACCCACTCTTTATTGGTAGCTTTTTCCAATGACTTCACTTCTTCTACTTCACTCCTAACACTCAGTTTAGGCCTGGTATAGTATACACAAGATGGAATAGGGAAGAGATTTGTTTTAAGGATCCTCTAATAGCGTCAACTCTCTCATAGCTTTAGCCATATAGTTGCTGCACACTACTCATGCACAATCCCTTCCATCTATTTCTAACTCAGAGTAGCCACCGTTGCAGAGATCCACTCGCACTTCCAATCCTCCTAACAAGTATGGCTACTCTCTATAGCGATTTGGAACCTATAAAGCTTTAGCTGCTACCATCTCCTCTATTGTTATTCCTAAATCTTACTCAGAAGCACTAAAATATGATTATTGGTAAAAACTATTAAAAATTTGATGCTTTATAGATTAATGATATTTGGGATATTGTATCATACCTAGCTTTTATAACTCCAATTGGTTGCAAATGGGTATTTTTTGTAAAATTTAAATCTGATGGGTCATTTGATCAATATAAGGCTCGCTTGGTGGCTCTTGAAAATCTCCAAGAATACGGTGTTGATTATGAGGAAACCTTTGCTCAGATTGCAAAGATTACTACTGTTCATACAATTCTGGCTATTGCAGCTTCTCAAGATTGGGTGATACACCAAATGTATGTCAAAAATATGTTTCTTCATAGGGACCTTAAGAAAGCTATTTATATAAGGCCTCCTTTGTGTTTGGCTACTGCTGCTAATGATGTTTGTCACTTGAAACGCTCCTTATATGGGGCCAAAATAAGCTTCTCATGCTTGGTTTGAGAAATTTCGACACATTCCTTTGTTTCTCTTTTGAGCTAAGGCAATATGATCCCTCATTATTTTTGCGAAAGACTTCTGTGGGTATTGTTACTTTACTTGTCTATATAGATGATATTTTAATTACTGATATTGATATTGGTGAAATTTAGAACCTTAAAAACTCACTTCATGCATTCTTTCACATGAAAGATCTTAGCTCTTTTGCTTTTTTTTGGGTCTTGAAATTCATAGAAGCAACAAAGGTATATTTGTAAATCAACATCTGTACACTGATGACATTATTAAGTTGGTTGGTCCATATAATTTTGATCCTATTAATACTCCTATGGAACTTAATGTCAATTTAAGAAAAGATGAAGGTGATCTCCTTTAAAACCCAACACTATATATGTGTCTTGTCAACAGGTTAGTTTACATGACTGTTTCTTGATCGGATATATCTTTTGCAGTCAATTTGGTGAGTCAATTTATGACTTCTTCACATCATTTACATATGGCAGTTGTTAAACAAATTATTCATTATCTTTTTGGTACTTCTGCTCGTTGATTTTTCTATCCTACTGGTTCCAAACTTAATCTTGTTGCATATAGTGATTCTGATTGGGCTAGATATCCTGATACAAGGCATTCTACTGCTGGTTAGTGTGTGTACTTGGGTGATGCTTTGATTTCCTGGAAATGTAAGAAACAAGAAAGAGTCTCTAAGTCTTCCATAGAGGCTGAATATCATGCCATGTCTGCCACTTGTTCTAAAATTACTTAGTTGCATGGTTTGCTCTCTGAGTTGGGATATTCTCAGTATGTTCCCATACTCCTTTGCATGCTGACAATACAATTGTTATTCAGATTGTAGCCAATCCTGTCTATCATGATCGAACCAAACATATCGAAGTTAATTGTCATTATATCCATGAAGCTTTTGACAATGACGTTATTACTCTTCCTCATATTTCTACAGACCAACAAATTGCAGATATCTTGACAAAAGTGCTTTGTTCTGCTCGACATCAATTCTTTGTTAACAAATTGATGCTGTTTGATTCACCAACATCAATTTGAAGGGGGATGTCAATGCCAGCTTGCATTCGTGGTCAACTGATATTGTAATTCATTATTGTAATCTATATTGCAATTCTTACCTTATTTAGATTAGTATTTCAGCTGTATCTTAGGGATGTAATTGAGGCAATCAAGGCATACAATCTGTTGTACATTTCTTTATATTGTATAGTGAACTGGGAAGGCTGGGCAATTGGAATTGATTTCGCAAAATCATTTTATCTTTTTATCATTTTCAGTTTCGTTACCTTGTTGCTGTCACTGATGAAGTTATTTCGATTCAACATCTTGTCCACGAAATTGGTCTTCCATGTGCCTCAACGACTCAATTGTGGTGTGGCAACTTGAGTGACTTGCTTGACTACTAATCTTGTTTTTTGCACCTTCTCAATGCATATGGAGATCTATTTTCACTTTATTCGTGATTTTGTGAGGAAAAAAAAAAAGAAGCTTATTATTCATTATATTTCGGCCGATGATGAAATCGTAGATGTGCTTTTCAAGCTTTTACTCAAAGATCATTTTTGCCGATTGCGAGCCAAGTTGTCCCTTTCACTAAACTCAAACTTGAGGGGTGTGATAGGATTATATAACTATATATGGTGTTATACTTGTAATTTTATAAGAATACACCTTGTGTAAATACTCTTATTCATTTAATGAAATATACAACAATTACTATTGTTTCAAACACAATTCTTTAATGCAATGTAGTATAATTTAACTTTCAAATCCCACTAGATAACTAACTATATTTTCATATCAAATATAATCGACCAATAAATGGCTCAAGAAAATATTTTTTCTTCTTTCACTCAATTGCCCTGTGCAGGATATTAATACATTCGTTTATAATTAAGGACAATGTAGGGCTTAAAACTCATTATCAAAAGTTGACAGATTCCATTTAAATCAATAATTGATTTTACAAGCATTTAATCATTCCCAATATTCTTCCAACTATCATTCCAAAGCAAAGGTGTATGTATCAGAATATGATAAATAACTTGTTAATTAGCATACTGATCCAAGGTTTAAGGAAAATTTTACAACATATTTTTTAAGAAAATATCATATTGACATATTACCGTAAAATGGACGATTATGACTTCTCCAATCAGTTGGTTCAATGATCATATCTCTATATGTATTATCTATGTATCTCCAATAGTCACGTCTATTTATGTGACTTAATTAATTAGATCAACTGTCCAATAGAGAGCACCACACACACAAATTCATATAATCGGATCATTAATGTCATATTTTAATGATCCTATGATCAAGAACATATTTGGATTAAATTGGAAGTGATGGCTTGACTCTCATTATCATGATCTCTATAGTAACGTCAAGTTTCAAAATTTAATCAAGAAACTTATCATATTACTCATGATAAAAGAGTTGCAAATACCATATATTAAGAGAATATTATTAATTAAAATGTGCTCAAATTATTTTATGTGAGAATGGATTTACGAAATATCGACTATATTCTTAACACTAACTATATTATATTATATGTAATATAATATAATATAAACATCGACTAATTTACACGTAGATACATATTGTATATAAAGATTGAAAACTCTTAATTCAACATAAAGTTTGTACATGATACAACCACCTGCTAATTGATTAGCTACCACATAATAACACGAGATGTTAAAGTCACTACGACTAATAAATTAAAGTTTCAGGTCAAGCCATAGAATGAACCTTAATATTATTATCGTTATCTTGGGAGCAATCAGCCACAGCCACAGTACTGCCTTGCACATTCTTGTACGAGTGTTGGCGAGCCAACAACACATAGACAAACATGTTAGCTGTGGTTATGGCTGCTAGAAGCCAATAAAAATTGTCTAATCGACTACTGTTCAAGTCATTATCAAACCAACTCTTCCCATATTTCTTTGTAACATGATCCACAACTGTAATCAACACACTACTAACAAAGTTTGCAGCTCCAATCACACTAAGGTAAAAGGCAATTCCTAGACTTCTCATGGAATCAGGATCTTGGTCATAGAAATATTCTTGAAGTCCTACTAGTGAAAATCCATCTGCCATTCCGATTATGATAAATTGCGGAGCCAACCAAAATATACTCATTGACAGCGAGCCTTTTACTCCTTCCTTCTCAATAGAACTTAGTCTCTTCCTTTCAACCAGAGCTGAAACTATCATTGTGAGGATTGAGAACACCATTCCAATGCCGATTCTTTGAAGAATTTTAATGCCACGTTCATTTCCAATGACCTTTCTTAGCACTGGCACAAGGATTTTCTCATAGATGATGACGGATATTATCATTCCAAGGGCAGAAAGTGCAAAAATTGAGGCTGGAGGAATCACAAATTTATTACCGATGTTTCTATTTAGCATGGTTCCTTGCTTGATGAAAAATGTGGAAGTTTGTGCTGCGCAAATTCCGAATGGTATAGTGGATACCCATATTGGGATCATGTTAATGATAAGTGATAACTACAGAAAAAACATTCTTAAAAGCCCAGTTAGTCTAGCCCAATAGCATTTGAGGCGGTCCAAGTCCAATAACAAAAGGGTAAAGCGTGAGCTGGAAGATAACGCAGGGAAGTAAAGTGTCCGATTGGACTGATGGGACAACCTGTCCTGTCAGCCCACTGATACAAGCCAACACCCATGCTCCCCATCTACCTCATATCACATCTCCGCTCACCTGCTCTGACTGCTAGATATTGCCCCCCAAGGTATTCAAGTACCTCTCCAAATAACTCCTATAAATAGCTCAAAATATGATGGCACCACATATAAAAAATCTGAGAATCTCTCTCTCTCCAAACACTCTTTCTCCAAAAGCCACTAACTTGAGCGTCGGAGTGCTAAAGCCCGGTTCCGACCGGACACCTCCATTTTTGCAAGTCCTACTGTCCGACCGGCTGGATGAACTGCAAGCTCTCCTTTACAGATAATTCAACTATCCAATATGCCGCCTCAGTTGTTGATCCCTCTCTCACAGATAAACCATTTTAGGTTTTATCATTTGGTGCTTTCATTAAGAGGTAGGGCAGATTCGGGATTTTACGAGCATCAAGCTCTTGCGAAATGCAATCACAATAGCTAAGATCGAGCTCAGCCCTCGGGGATAAGAGGTGATTTCTCAGATCACCTGACAGGCATAATCCCACTCTCAAACTTCGACGACGCGGCCATACGACAGCCGAAGGATACTTCTGTTACCATCGAAGATAAACGTGCCGTTCTTGGCAACTTCACTAAAGGCATGATCCAAACTATAGACAACGAAAAATGCCCTAGATTTCCAAAGTTTGTGAAATAGATCGCACAGCCAAATTGGTGGAAGAAAGAGTAGGGAAATTTCCATCAACAAGCCAAGAGCTCACTATAATAGAAGGACGAGCGTTAGAACTCCAGGCAGCCGTACCAAGGGGCGACAAGACGTGATAATGGACAGGTATACACCTACGACGAAGGGGTCACCTGCAGGATATTCCCTACCACTCTGGGGGGAAACGCTTTCACATGGTTCCGGTGATGGCGACGATGGTGAGCGAAGAAAGCTAAGAACCGCAGACCCACGTCGACCATATGCCGGTGTCATAAATATGATCATTGATGGATCATCTCAAGGAGAGGATCTTACCAAATCAATAAAGGGTAAAAGCGTTTATATCACCCAGGCGTCCGAACCGCCAGCCTTAGTCACCATATCCAATGATGATGTGCAAGATGTATTGTTTCCTCACAAGGATGCCCTTGTCGTCAAGGCGCGAACCAACAACTTCGACGTGAGGAGGATATTGGTGGATGATGGTAGCGTAGTAAATGTGCTTACCCTCCAAGCTTATGAAGCCATGAGTCTCCCTATCGGAGAACTTAAATCAAATGTCACACCACTCTTAGGGCTTGGCAATGCTACCGTTCTAGTGGCAGGGTCAGTCGAGTTTCTAGTTGAGCTTGGCCACGAGGCTCTAGTCTACACCTGTAAGGTAACTTTTATGATTATTGATATGATTCTTGCCTATAATGCAATTTTTGGTAGGCCTCGATGCATGGTAATGAAGATCCCAACTAGGGGAGGAATTATTGTCCTAAAGGGAGATCAAAAGGCATCCAGAGAAGCATATGTTGCCACAATTGAGCACCAAAAAGAGGCTATGATGGTAGGACGGTCCGTTCCAAGGGAGGAACCCATGATGGTAGGACGGTCCATTCCAAGGCAGGACCTCTGGCATGAGTAAAAAGGGGGGTCCAGTAGGCTTCCATTCAGGCTTTGGTGACTCACTAGGCATTCTTTGTCCAAGTGACGGAGTACACCACCTTATTCGGCCCTAATATAAGGATCCAGCTTATATGCCGATCGGCTAGATGCCAACATTCGGATGTAATAGAAGAGAAAGGGAAAGACGCCTACGCCACGATCGCTAACTACAAGCAAAGAGTCGCTAAAAGACGTAACTCAAAAGGATAAGAGCCTTTAATATGATCACTCTTGTGCTTAAAGAAATAGGTATAAACACGGGAAGTATCAAAAAAGGGAAGCTCACACCAACTCCAATACCCCTATAAACCCAGGACCCTTGAAGGGGCGGATATCACTAGAAGCTAGAATGTAGGAGTACTCAAGAAGTACTATGTATAGTCATGTATTGTATTCACCTTCAATAAAGAATGTTTTCTCCATTTTTCCCATTATCTCCATCCTTCTTCATCTTCGAAAAAGGTATGTTTTTCTTTTCTTTGTTTGTTGGGTTTAAATGTATATTTGCAGGATATCTATTTGGCCTCGTTCAACGAAATTCCCTACTTCCGGTCTGAATAAATTCGATAGGAATTTAATGATGACTATTTGTTAAGTCTGATGTCTATTCCAAACCAAAAGAACAATTGTTCGCCCTTATCTTGTTCGCCAAGCTCGATGTTCA